>VXCM01007489.1:0-54130 GCA_014773175.1 Lucifuga dentata | reverse complement strand
GTGTTGATTGACAGTTGACAGATTTGCAAGTGAGTCTTCATCTACACCTCCCCCAACACTTGTTGGAGTGTTTGGGTTTATCTTGCAGAGTCGGCGAGTGTTGAATTCCCTCAGAAGCTGCAGGAACTTTGACCATCAGAGCTACAGAGCGTGAAAACAAATTTACTCCTCCCTGATTTCTTTTATTTTTCCATATTTGTCACATTTAATTGTCAGATCTTTAATATAAGATTTAATATGACAAAGACAGCCTATGAACACTAAATCCAGTTTTTAAATGATTATTTCATCGACTGAAGGAAAACACTTTCCAACACCGATGTGATCCATGTGAAAATATAATCCCCCCCCCCCCNCCCCCCCCCAATTTGAAGTGTAACAAATATGCAAAAATAGAAGAAATCAGGGGGCAAATACTTTTTCACGGCACTGTATATGATAAAGTTGACCCCTGACCTTACAGAAAGTGCTGACATTTTGATAAATCCTCTTGTTCAGATGAGAAGATGGATATCAGTTTCAAGATATCCAGGATGTGTTTAGCCTAGCTTAGCACAAAGACTGGAAGTGGGTAGAAACTGCTAGCCTAGCTCTTTAAAAGAGAAAGAATCTGCCTTCCAAGAAACTCAAATCAATTATTAACAGTAGACAGAATTTTTAGTGTAAAATGTGATACACACACAGATAGACACACACACACACACAGACACACACAGGGGTTGCTGTGGTAACCAGACACAAAGTGACTGGAGTCGTGTTACTGTGAACATGCGGTCTCTGCTCTGCTGTGTGTGTGTGTGTATGTGTGTGTGTGTGTACAGACAGATTACATGTACAGTCAACATGATCCCGCATATTCTGAATATTACAACACACAGGAATCTTGAACTGTCATAAATACTGCGAGTACTACTGTAACCTTTACTGTTACCTCTTTAAAGTTGTAATCAAAACTTTTGAAATATCATCATAACGTACTGTGTATGTATTCAAAGGCTGATAAATGTTATAATGATAGAACTTTGCTGTGGTCTAAAAGTATTTTATCATGCAAAAACCCATATTATTTTATTGTCTGACATATTCCCTCAGTGTGAATAAAAAATAAACTCAGAAAATAACATCATTGGTTTGAGAAATTAGTCTTTCATAAGGCTCAAATTTCATTTTCCTAAACTGATTAAAAAACACATTAATTCTAGCACTATATCTCTTAAAACATTATTTGTTTGCTATATGTCAAATAATATTAAGACGTGTGCATGACCAACACATGGTTAATCTTTATTTTTAAATTAGTAGGGAAAAATGAAGAAACTATAATCATAAATACGACCCAAAAACAGAAGTAGAAAAGAATAATCGCCAATGTATGAGAGGCTTCAAAACCTTCAAAAATTCAGCCTTGCAAAATTTTATTTAAAATTTCACTTTTGTTACATCCAGAGGATGATTCTCTTTCCTATAGCGCCACCTTCAGTTTAAGTGGTGTTACACTTTAAATGGTGTTACAGTTTAAGTGGTGTTACAGTGTAAGTGTTGTTACGGTTTAAGTGGTGTTACAGTATTAGTGGTGTTACGGTTTAAGTGGTGTTACGGTTTAAGTGTTGTTACAGTGTAAGTGGTGTTACATTATAAGTGTTGTTACAGTTTGTGTTGTTACAGTTTAAATGGTGTTACAGTTTAAGTGGTGTTACATTATAAGTGTTGTTACAGTTTAAGTGTTGTTACAGTTTAAATGGTGTTACAGTTTAAGTGGTGTTACAGTTTAAGTGGTGTTACAGTTTAAATGGTGTTACAGTTTAAGTGGTGTTACATTGTAAGTGTTGTTACAGTTTAAGTGGAGTTACAGTTTAAATGGTGTTATAGTTTAAGTGGTGTTACGCTGAGCTGCTATACTTTCAGACATGATGTTGAGTTTGTCAGAATTATCAACACGTCATTGTGTGGCAATATGACAATTTTTTATCATATTAAAAGTATTTTCAGTGTTATCATATTCTATATGATATGGAACAGCCCTCGATGTCATTAATGCTGCGTTCAAGTGACCTCGGAAGTTGGATTTTTTTCGGAAGTTCCAACTTGCGACCTCAAAGCGTTCCAGCTAAATGTAAACAAAAAAGCATGGCTGAACGCCAATAAATACTGTAAGATTAAATAAACATAGTAATAAATACTAACTAAAGTTAGATTACAGGACTATCTGGTTGTGTTGTTTTACAATGTTCTGAAATTATTTACACATACATATCAATGGCAAACAGTTATTATACAATATAAATAGTTACCATGGCAATATATTTTGACCTTTTTATTTCAATGTCACGTAAGAAAAAATACTGTATTCGTGTGTTAGCTGATCATTTCCATTCACAAAGCTCGCTTCAACAGTGCCGCCATGTTAAGTGACGTCATCCGCATCAAGTCGGGGTAGATAATTTTGGTCCGAGTTTCCCAGTTGGAGCTCCGACTTCAAATGCTGTTCCAACGCGTTTTTCCATGTAGGAAGTCGGAAAAATCCGAGTTCTGAGGTCTGTCGAACGCAGCATCAGACTTTAGACTGTTAATGCTTCATATTGCTGTACTTTCATATGAGCAAGTCAGCGAGGAGGAATCTGTTGTCCTTCAGGGGACTGTGTGTGTGTATGTGTGTGTGTGTGTGTGTGTGTGTGTGTGTGTGTGTAATAAGAGGCAGGCAGAGGCTCAGAGTGAAAGAGTTTTGTGTGTCTTTGGCCAGCAGAATCCGGTTTTTGGACAGATGATCAGATAGTTTTGTCTTCCAGCTTGTAGCTTCATGTCTGAACCTGCAGAGAAACACTGTACCTATTGTAACACACAGAATCATGTTACACACACACACACACACACACACACACACACACACAATAGAGTATCTCCAGAGAACNTGTTACACACACACACACACACACACACACACACACACACAATAGAGTATCTCCAGAGAACATCATTCATGTGACTCTGAATCAGCAGCTCTGTGGGAAATACAGTTTGATGAAGAATTTCAGCAAATACAAAGAAACTTTAGAAAATCAAAGATTTAAACAAAATAAAACAACTAAAAATAATATATAACATACAGTACATATCAGGAAAACACAAGATTAAAGGACCATACCATCTATTTTGCATGTTTGAACCTAACATATTCAATTTTCATACATGTAATGTTACTGACAGTCATTTCCCAAAGCATACTACTGGAACGGTGAATTAAAAATGTTTTTCCTACCTTCCAGACCTCCATTGGTTTCAGTTCATTCTGCTATTAAAATCAACTTGTTGATACTGTAAACGTTCTTGGGATAGGTAATCCATCATCACCAACAAGACGTGTATTCAGGTTTTTTTAGAAGTTATGTAATTTTAGTGTTTAAGCTCAATAAAAAGCGTGGAGTGAATGTATGCCTCCACCGGGGAATATAGTCCCAAAAGAAGACCTGCGTTTATGGAAAAATTTAAAGGACCGTGACTTCATAAGGCTGTGTAACTATTAGCAGGAGAAACATGGATTTTTAAGGTGGGTGTATCACTTGAATATTTGATTTAGAAAGATTAAGAGATTTAGCAAAATATCAGGAAAGCTGAAATACGGTTTTATCCTTTGGGAAATGATTGTCAATAACATAACATGTATGAAAACTGAAGATATTAGGCTCAAACATGCTAAATGGCGGTATGGTCCTTTAAAACAGGACTTTTTTTTGATAGAGCCTTTATTTATTTCTGTGATTCATGTAAACAGGGAACAAACATAAAAAACATTTTGTTATCAGCTAATTAAAGCTAATTAAAGCATCTAGAGCTGCTTTAACTGTCAGCGTAACGCTGTAGTGACATAGGAACAGTTCTTCAGTCAGACACCAGGGGGCAGAAAGACCCACAAACAAACATCTGATGTTGTTTCATCTTTCATATCCAGCAGACACAGATCTGCATGAGCATCCTGCCACCTCTTTATAAAAGCTGTTAAATTGATTGGTTTAGTTTTTTGTTTTTTTTTAAGTCCTCTCCACTCCGGCTTTCATTCTGCTGAAACCCGCTCAGCTCCAAAACTCATCCCTCAGGCCTTAATGAAGGCTTACGGCATATCGATGCTGTCCAAGTAAATATGAGCAGTAATCTGTCAGCAGGTAGTTTTGGGTGTTTTGGGGATTCAGTGGCGCGTCCGGCCTGTCAGGAAGACTGACGAATGACTGGGACACGCCCCCGCTCAGTGGAAATCTGGATTTAATCCAGCCGACTTTCACGGAGCAGCACAGATTAAACGGTAAATCACAGTGATGCATGCTGGGAGCTGCAGGGACGCAGAGTGGTGAAATATCTTCAGAGTGAAGAACGTCAGAACCCAGAGGCCAACAAATCCACAGAAAGAAGACGGATTCAAACACAGCACGGAAGCAGACGCAAGTTTTTATCTTTTCAGATGTCTGATAACAGAAACATGGAAATCGTGTGAATTTAGAAAAATTTTCAAAGCAAAAATAACAAATGTATTTGATGAATCTCAGCCACTCAGAGACCTGCTGGGAATTTCTGATAAATCATTCCTTCTTTGTAGCCTCAAGTTGCCTAATTTGTTCCTGTGAATAAATAATTTATGGAATCATTATTTATTTGATTTTCTGAGTTTAGTAATTCAAGGACTCACGGGAAGACGCTGACGCTGCTGCTGATCTGAGGGAATTAATTAACATTTAATCATATTTAGTACACATATTAGTATTTTGAGGGAAATTGTAACCTTCACTAATTTCTAAACCAAGGATCAAGGTTGAGAAATTTTCCCTCCCCTACATTTAGCAGATTCCGGCTAAATGATGATGAAGCGAAAGCATCGCAGGTGTCCCTGTGGCGTGCCGGTAGGGTTGGACGTCCCCGTGGCGTGCTGGGATGGACGCATTAGAGCTTTTACTAATGATGCGAGTCCGCAGCAAACGCACCGCCAGCTCTTTAGGCTGTTAGCGTCACCCAATCCTTCAGCTGGAGGCCGCTAACCGAGTTAGCTGCACTTTGCTAATGGTGTTAAAAAAAGACAAAGAGGGTGCGGTGAGGAGAGGCCGGGGGGGCAGGAAACACTTAACTCCTCCGTCACCCCATCAGGATCATTTTCATTTAGCTGGACGCTTCCTCTCTGATGCTCCACCACTGACCTCAGTCCCTCAGGATGCTCTGATGCTGCGTTCAGGTCACATGGGAAGAATCAGCGCTGTGATTCAGCAACTCAAAGCAACGAGACGCTCTGTGTGAGCAGGAGAAGTTGTTCCTTTGCTGCATTTCTGCTCGGTTTGGTTCAGTTTCGAACAGGAAAAACGTCCAATCACAGCAAAATATATTAGAAACCAGAACAAGACCACCTTCTCAAAAGTCTGGTTTTAGTCCAAACCAGACCTGCCTGAGTGAAGTGGACCAGTCCAGTTAAACTGGATCGAACACAAAAGTGTGAATACGACCTGAATCTGTCTTCATGTAGAAAAACTTTTCCTTAGCAGTTTAAACATGCTATAACATCATGTAAAGTTTCAAACTTTCATTCAGATTATTTTACAGCTTTGAAGTTTTCATCAAAATCTAGAACAGCTGAAGAAAACGGACTGAAAACTGGTTTCCTGTTTCTGAATCAAATGATGCAGAAACATTTTGTCTGGTCTGAAGCGTCGTCTCTTCCTGTTCCTTTGCTGTAAAATCAGGAGTTGAATTTAAAAGTAGCTTTGATTAGCTCAGACTTTTCGGCCAATCAGAGCAGAGCCGGGACAAGCTGCAGGAAAGCAGAAACGCGTTAAACGCTGCGCTGATTGGCTTCACTCCCTCTGCTCGTTTTTATTGTTATTTAAATTACATCACATGAATATTCAGAGATGAAGTTTGATTAGTCGCTGGTTTGTTTTTCAGATCAATTGTTGAATGATTTTCTTTCTAATAGGGAGGTAAGATGCATGTGTCAGGAATATGACGGGCTGCGTGTTTGTTCAAAATTAAATTATGGAAATTAAACCAACAGCTGTGAGGAGGAGGAGAGATGAAGAACGCCATCGGTTTGCTGAAACATGAAACTTCACGTTCAGCCTCTTCCAGGTCGTCATTTATAGCTTTCGCTCCAAAAATCTGTGGGTTTCTATTTCAGAAAATAACTTTGTTTCCTGACATTTGTTGCTCAATATTTGAGTAATTTCACCGCAGAATGTTCTTGTTAGTAAGCAGAGGTCTGCGTCGAGTCGCTCGGCCTGTGGCGACTCTCTCTCTCCTGCCAGGAATCGTTCGGTGGAGCGAACAAAGGTGTCGCGTTTCGGTTTCGTGGTCGGACGATCCAGAAGTTTGGAATGAAACTCGTATTCATTCCTTGTCAGCACTGGTTTAAATCAGCGTCTTTGTGATTCGTGAGCTGGATGTTTAAAGGACCATGCTGGTCTCTTTGCGTGTCGTAAACCCTGTTTGTTCCCGCTGATGATTTTCTTCCTTCCAGGCTGTTTCCACTTCGTTCCTCAGAGATAAATGATCCGTGCTGGCTCACAGACCTTTGGAAGCGTTTTCTGTCGGTGCGTTCAAAGACGCTCCGACATCTCAGATGTAAGAATCTGCTGCTGAACGTCAACTGAAACACCAAAACTCTCATCATCTTTCCACAAACCTTCCAGGTTTGTGGAAAGATGATGACATCAAACATGACTAATCAAACCTTCCAGGTTTGATTAGTCATGTTTGATGTCATTTATCTGCAGCGTTTGGCTGTTTTCACCATGTTATGTATTTAGTTTTATATTTATAACTCTCCATACACGTCACAGGAACAGATACTGCTAATTGAAGAAGACATTAAAGATAAAACCTTAAATCACAGTATTTATTAATCTAAACAAAATACAAGTCAGAAAAATCAGGTTTTAAAAAGCAAACTTGAAAATTGTTGGATTTTATTGAAATTCTTTGAATCTGACAAATGAAAACACATTTTCTGGTTTCTACATTTCTTATCTACAAACGTACCAAATTAGAGCTGAAAGTGCTGCAGTTTTATCAGCGTTTAGTAAACTGACTGTTTCATCCAAACCTGTTTAAAACGGCTGAAACGTGTCTGAACGCTGCCGTCATGCTCGTCATCACAGATCTCCTGCGGCTCACAGCGCTGGGAAGGAGATCTAAAAATGGCGCTGTAGCGTGTTCCAAACACGTCATCCGCCGTTTCTCTACCATCAGTCAATCAGTCAGGGGCGGGGCTAGGGGCGAGGCTTATTGGCTTAAGCCCTGGATGTTTTTCACAAAGCCCCGAATCTTTTTTAATAGTGTGTTTTGAGTTTTCTGTAGCATTTTTATAATTATCCTCTGTGCTTTTATTGAGCTTAAACGCTAAAATTACATAACTTCTAAAAAAACCTGAATACACGTCTTGTTGGTGATGATGGATTACCTATCCCAAGAACGTTTACAGTATCAACAAGTTGATTTTAATAGCAGAATGAACTGAAACCAATGGAGGTCTGGAAGGTAGGAAAAACATTTTTAATTCACCGTTCCAGTAGTATGCTTTGGACATGATGTCAGTAACGTTACATGTATGAAAATTGAATATATTAGGCTCAAACATGCAAAATGGGTGGTATGGTCCTTTAAGTATTCTCAGAAAATCAGCTTTCAGAATGCTAACAAGCTAAAAACCAACAGGATGGTCCTTTAAGTCGGTACAGCAGGTCTCTCCTCAGGTCCTCGCGTCATGGCGAGCTGAAGCTCAGAACTCTGCGCTCACTAATAATCCGTGCTGAGTTTACGGGACTTCCTGTCGTCTTCCTGTGGACGCGTCTCATTTCTCCGCCGGTTTGAAGAAACACGCCTGGTTGCCACGGTAACAAGAACATGCTGCTGCTGGATCCATGAAGCTGAAACCCGCAGACTTCCTGTTTGATGAAAAGCGTCCAACATCCATTCAGACACATTCAGCAGGACGTCAGCGCCTCCTACAGGACGTCTGAGTAACAGCAACAATGAAACAATGAAAATCTGTCCACACATGAAACATGTTCACATGTAACATGAAACATACATTTCTGACACACACAGAAAACGCCGTCCACTGCTGTCTTTTAGTTTTTGTCAGAATTTCGGACAGGAATCATAATTTCCTCACCATTCTGACTTTAGCATTTTTTGAACTTGTTTTATTTTTTATTAAACTGCTGCGTTTTTATTTTCTCAGAATAAAAGAATTAAATAAAAGATTTCTGTCAAATAAAATGTCTGATTTTATTTTTTCATTTCAGAGCTTCTTTTATTTTAGAGAAAATAACCCAGGAGTAAAGAGAGAATTCAGTCCTGCACTCTGTGTGTGTGTGTGTGTGTGTGTGTGAGAGACATAAAGAATAATAAACATTTTCCACACAGAGGGAGGTCAGCTGCTGAATCCCACATGGAAACCAGAAACCACAGCAAAGTCTCTCACACCCAGAAACACACACACACACACACACAACTGTTCATAAGAGTTTTATCATGGTAAACCAAACCGTATTCTCACCATGATAAATATCTGCAATATTTCCCAGCATGCCATTGTGCTCAGCCCCCAATATATGTAATATATATCATATATGTATAATATATAATGTAAACATACGTGGTGAATCTGTGAGGAGGTGTCTGTGCAGTATGTTGTGCAGCTGTGGCGTGACGCGGCAGTGTGCGGCGCTCTGATAAACACTTTGCTGTGATTAATTGAAGCCTGAAGAGATTTTAGGAAAACAAAACGCTTGATCGATGGTTTCCGTGTGTGTGTGTGTGTGTGTGTGTGTGTTTGGAGGCTGCACGGGTCCAGCCAGAGGTTGGACTGATGCTGTCATAGAACACATGATCTGATATGAATCAGAGTTTCAGACGTGAGTCAGAAAAAAGCTTCTGCGTTTTCTCTGCGACTCATCAGCGTTGTTGAACTTTGACCTCGAAATCTGACAGCAGCAAAGTGTGTTGCTGAAGGTTCATCTCAGCATCCAGGTGCTAAAACGTCTGAGGTCAAAGTTCATTGCTGGACTGTAAAAACGAGCTTGAAGAGGTTTTGTTGGTGTTGAGTCTTTCTGCTGATGGTGGGCGTGGCTCTGTGGGATAAACGCCGACGCCCGTTAGAACTGAAGGATGGACGGCGAAACGTTTTTCCAGATGCTCTTCCATGTAGCTTCACCTCTGATGCTGCAGGAAAACTCTTTCATGAGCTCTTCTCTGTTGTCATGTGGACGTTACTTCCTGCAGGTAAAAAGTACCTGATACTTTGGTTTCTGGAAGTTTTTTCGTGTCCAAACGTGAATCTGAGATTTTACACGTCAAACTCTCCTCGTCTTCCTCAGGTTCCTGCACGGCGAGTACACGGTGGAAGTGGCCATCAACGACTATCTGGACATCTACTGCCCGCACTACGAGGGGGCGGTGCCCGCCGAGCTCATGGAGCGCTACGTCCTGTTCATGGTGAACTACGACGGCTACACCACCTGCGACCATCGCATGAAGGGCTTCAAACGCTGGGAGTGTAACCGGCCCAGCAGCCCCAACGGACCGCTCAAGTTCTCCGAGAAGTTCCAGCTGTTCACGCCGTTCAGCCTGGGCTTCGAGTTCAGGCCCGGACACGAGTACTACTACATCTGTGAGTACTACTACATCTGTACATAATACTACATTACTACATCTGTGAGTTTAACTTCAGGGTTTTAAGAAATACTTTCTGACGTTTGTTATCACATCATTTCCAGATTTATCTGTAAAATGATAACAGATTCTGCTGAACATGCTAACAAGACGAGCTTTATTCTAGCAGAATCAGATCTTAGATCGTTTGTTCTGGTCTGAATCAGGAACTAAATTGTTGGTTTGGTTCAGTTTCACACAGAAAAACATCCAATCAAACCAGAATCTAGCAGCTAAAGTCATGTGACAACACTCTCTCTGCTGATTGGTCAGAAAGAAACTCCAAACAGGAAGTAGTTTCTATCAAAGTAAATCAGAGTAACAAAGATGAATGTGGATCCTTTCCTGTCATAGCATCATTTGATCCATGAAGAAGAAAACTATGACAGCAGAAGCTGAATCACGTGTGGAAAACCACATGCTGCTCCACATGATGTGAAGAAGACGTGCTACCTTCACACGCTGAACATGCTGAGAACATACAGGCACACGTTAACCTGAACACATATTCATCTGAACACATGTTAGCTAAGACTGATGTGTTTCCACCTTTAACAGCATCATTTGATTTGATCATCAGAACAAACTAGGTGGTTGTGAAAAGCCGTTAGTGTTTACTAGGTTGACCCTGCGTTAGGGTGTGGTTTCTGCAGGATTCATAAGACACTGAAAAGGCATTGGTAGGTGGTTAAAATGGCTGCTAGGGTTTTGGTAGGTAGTTGTGTGCCTCCTACAGGATTTTCAGGTGGTTGTAATGTGGGTGACAGGATTTTGCTAGTTGGTTGCTGTAGTGTTCTTGTAGTTGATGGTATATTGGTATCTTAGTGGTTATTAAGGTGTGTGGTTGGTTGTTAGGGTGTTGGTATGTAGTTGTGAGGGTATTGAGGGGTGATTGCAAAGGTATTTGGGATGATACTAGGGTGTTGCTAGGTGGTTACTATGGTGATTCTAATATTTGCTTGTAAGTATTTTTTGTATCTGCAAATAGAAATCAGCATCTAAAAGTACCCTTCTACTTCATTACATGAATATATGCTCTCTCTCTCTCTCTCTCTCTCTCTCTCACACACACACACACACACACACACACACATGCCGTCACATGTTTTACAGGTTAATTGTTTCGGTTCCTTTGGCTCCTCGACCTCTGGCCTCTTTTTCCTCATAAATTGTGTTGTTTTAATTGGCTCATTGTTAGATGACACAGCCTGGGGACGCGTCTCTAATTGGCTGGAGGCTTTAATTCTGAAAGGTCGCTCGCTGCCACCTTGGCCGTGTTTGAAACGACCTCGACCGCTGCGACAAATCATCTCCGTGCTTCAGCGGCGAGCTGCTGCAGCTGTTTCAGGGAGGAATTATGCGAACAGAAATGGGTTTTTTGAGCTCCTACTGTCCGCACACACACACACACACACACACACACACACACTACATCAGCAGCCGCTCTGAGAAGCTGTCAGTCCAGCGTTTTTGTTTTTTTTCAGCAGATCAGCAGGAGTTTAATTAATCTGCTGTTTACGGAGAAAACGACCAATAAACAGACGCTCAGGTCATCCTCTGTCATCCTTTCACGCGTTAATGTTTCATGACCTAAACGCTGTGCCTCAGGCGAATCCTAAACGAGCAGGTCAGAGGTCACATCAGACTCCTGTCCAGCTGTTTTTGTCGTGTCGGATAAAAATCAGAGAAACAGGAGAAAACTGGAGAGTTCGTTACGGTCTGAAGAAACAAACGACAGAAAACGTGTCCGCAGCATTTTCTCTGTCAACAAACGCTTTTATTGTGTTAATTAGTGAAAAGCTGCTTCCTGTTTGCCGCCTTACAGTCTGAAAAACACTCAGGATTCAAACTGGATTTATTATTCAGAACATCACACATGACATCCATGCATGTAAGGTTTGTACGGAAAGTGTAAGGCATGTTCACCTTAGCATGATGCATGCGTGGACAGTCTGCTGAGGAGGCGTCCACGTGTGTCCGTGTTCATCAAATGTTCAGGTGATACAAACACCTTCAAATGTAATGTTTCAGATTCTAACACGTCTGGGTGATTGTAGAAGACACATTATTTTAATTTCTGGTAAAAGTCGCCGTATCTGGGACACGTCTCCTGTGTTCTCTGGTGAGACGCACGTTTGTCTTTGTGCAGCTCCATGTTTGACAGTTTGGATCAAACGTGCATGTTGTTCTCCGTGATGATTATGTATCTCAAACATGTTTCAAGTCTGTACAAGTTGATTTTATAGTGTGTTGCAATGAACTGAAACCAATGGCAGTCTGGAAGGTAGGAAAAACAACCTAAAATTTGGGAAATGTTTCTCAGTCACGGTATGTGGACTGTTTTTATTGTCAGTTATCTCACATGCATAATCACTGGTATGGTCCTTTAAGAGTTTTCACCATCACACAGACCTGCTGGAACTTCAGCTGGTCCCAGGGGTCAGAGGTCACGACGTGGTGCGGCCTGCTCTTTAGTAGAGGCTCCACCTGCTGCTTCACCTGCAGCAGCGACTGTCAAACGTCAGCTCAGCGGCGGGNAGTAGAGGCTCCACCTGCTGCTTCACCTGCAGCAGCGACTGTCAAACGTCAGCTCAGCGGCGGGAAACGCTGCACTGCTGACGTTAGCTTTAGCAGATGGACCACTGTGCACGTGTGTATGAGTGTGCGTGTGTGTGTGTGTGATTTAGTGATTTGTGAGTTTTAAATGAGGCTTCATGTGTGTTTAATGCAGCAGCAAACTCAGAGTTCTGCTCCGCCCCCCAGACATTTCTGACCAATCAGCAGAGAGAGTGTTGTCACATGACTTTAGCTGATAGATTCTGGTTTGATTGGATGTTTTTCTGTATGAAACTGAACCAAACTAACAATTTAGTTCCTGATTCAGACCAGAACAAACGATCTGTGATCTGAAGGCGCCGTGAGTCAGATGATATTTGCTGTCATGTTGTGGATGATCTTTATTCCGTGTTAAAGTATTCCGTGTCGTTTCTCTGCAGCGTCTCCTCATCCCAGTCTGGCTGGAAAACCGTGTCTGAAGCTCAAAGTCTACGTCAAACCCACCAGTGAGTTCCTCTGAAAATCCTCCACCCTTCACGACGGAGAGATGTCATCGTGTTCAGGACCTTCATTCTCCTTTCATTTTAGCAAACATAGTGAATCTGATTTTGGTTATTGATGATGATAGATTCATGTTGTTCGTATGACGCTAACGTGACATCTGCAGCTCCCAGAAAGGTTTGATAATTTGGCTAAAAATCATGAGAACTTTGAATTCTAATAATAATTTGAGTTTTATTCAGTGTAAATTTTGTCAAAATTATTGACAATGATGTGAAAATTTCATCAACAAATCATGTTATCAATATCGCGATACGTCAAATTTTAATCATATTAAAAATATTGTTCTTGTATGATGAATATGATGTAGCTCAGTCGTAAATAATACGCACACACACACACACACACACACACACTGTATAATCTACAGGATGATAAATATTATCCTCAGTCTGAAGATGGGAGTCTTGGCAAAACTCTCCCACCCTTCTCCTCTTCCTGCCCCCCCTTCCCTGCTGTGACCTTTGACCCTTGGGTAACCCAGGACAGCTAAACAAACCTGCGGATTTTGTGGAGGTCGGGTCTGAAAGCTGCACGGGATTACAGAGGATTTACAGCAGAAAGATTTCCTTCTCGCTACGCCTCCGTTTAGCACATGATGAAGTGCCGCCATGGCGTCTTCGTGTTGCCTTTAGGTGCGTCATGAAGTTTGTTTAAGTGCTCCTGAATGAAGTTTGACCCTGTCTGCGTCCCTTCGCTGTCCGCTCTGAGGCTAAATAACGACCTAGAGTGAAAACGTTATCTATCGATCAACATCTGTGCTGAGTAGAAAATCAAAACAGATGTTAAAAATTCCAAACTATCCCTTAATTTGGATTTTCTCATAGAAAAAATAAACTGCAGAGTCCGGTTAGCATGTTTAGTAAAAAGCTGCTTTCTGTTTGTTCAGCGTCTTTGGAGAAACGACAAGCTCAGATTCTGTAAAAACATCTGGAACATTCTCATTTCACCTGAAACCTCTCAGCGTGTTCAAACCGTCACGCTCATCTTTCAGAAATGAACAAACATTTTAGCGTTAAGCTGTTTCACACGGCTGTTAAAATAAATCACAGCAGGAAGATCTGCTTTCATTTACAGATACACATTATTTAGATTAGCAGAGTCAATAATCATTCACAATTTATTTGACTGAACTATCCATAAATCTATCAACTACAGCTGTGCTACGTCACACGGTAACGGTAGCATTTTTTTGTTTAATGAGAATTTGTCATATGATATTGATGATATTGCGGCGTGACGACGTGTTGATGAATTTTCACATCATGTCTGAAAGTAGCAGCTCACCGTCAGATCAATTATTTCCTGTTGTCCAAAATGCTTAAGCTACAAGCTAACTGGCTAACAACTACAAGCTAACTGGCTAACAGCTACAAGCTAACTGGCTAATAACTACAAGCTAACAGGCTAACAGCTAAAGGTGGAAACACAACAAATGAGTTACTCCACCTGAAGCAGAAACACCTGGTGAGACTAAGAAAGTCACATGAGGAGGAGAGCCAATCAGATGATTAGAGACACAAAACAAACAGGAAGTGATGCTGACTCAGCAAGCGTAGCTGGAGCGTTAGCTAGCTGTATTTCCTGAATTCTTAATTCATTCTTTTTCTTCTCTTAACGTAAAACTGGAACAGAGCTTCGTGTAACATCGTTAAAGAGTTTGTTGTTGCAGTAAAGCTGTTTATGAGAATTAGCAGCATTAGCATCGTTAGCACGCTGGGTGTGATTGGCTGCATGCTGCTGCAGGTTGATGGAAGCTGATTGGTTCCAGAGTGAATCCTGTGTGCTGGGCGCCGTGCTGCAGGAACAGGAAGAGGAGGCATTTGGTGGATTTTTTTAGCGGAGCTCCAGACGAAGCTGTGGATTAGCGGCGAGGCTGCATGCTGTTTGCACGGAGTGAGTCGAGCATTCGCTGCCTGAAACATCAGACGGTGTGAGAATATTTACAGCAGCAGCAGCGAAATTCCCCCAAAGAATACCAGTTCCTGCCAAAGGCTTTTCCCAGAATCCCTCTGAAACACAAAGGCTTCATGTTCTAACGCTGCATTAATAACCAGATAACTGATATTTATTTCACCGCGTTGTTCAGCTGAGTTTAGTTTTATTCCTCAGGAAGGAAATAAATTGACAGATGCAACAGCAAACATGTTATCAGTTTAACTCTGAATTTTAACGCTGATGGATCTGATTTCTTCTTATCAATAACAAAAGATAAAGGAGAAGCGCTAATCATCCTGGCTTCACGTTAGCACGTTAGCATAAACAGCGGCAGACGCATGAAAAAAGGGGCGTAATTGCAATCAAAATGGCAGTGGAGGCCATGTTTGAGGGTCGCTGAGGAGGTCACATGGTACTCCAAAAAGAAACGATGCGGATGGCGTCTGCGTGACATAAACATGCCGCCATCAAGGAAAGTCCAAAAAAACAAAAGAGAAAGCTGTGCAAAAAAAAAGTACGAATTTAAGAAGCTGTTTAACAAACTAGATCTCTCTCTCTCTCTCTCTCTCTCTCTCTCTCTCTCTCTCTCTCAGACGACTCGGTGTACGAGTCTCCGGAACCCTTCCTGACAGATGACAGTACGGGCGGCTGCGGCGTCCTCCTGCCCCGCCTCTTCCTGCTGCCCACCATGCTGCTCATGCTCCTCCTTGCCTCCTCATAGCACCTCCCCTTCCTCCTCCTCCTCCTCCTCCTCCTCCTCCAGGTTGGACTGACATCTGTCCACCATCGCCTCTTCCTGCTGTCGCTCTGATCTGAGGCAGGAAACCAATCGAGCGCCCTTTACCCTGACCTTTGACCTTTGCTCATACGCAGCCAGTCAGAGGAGGTTGAGGTCAGCAGGTGGGGGTGGGGGGTGGAGCCACATTCAGACCGGCTGAGTTTTATTTCCTGTTGTGCTGGGATCACTCCGTGTTGAAGTATTCCAACATGAAAGTCATGGAGAAGAAACACGCCGCTGATAAAACCAAACACGGAACGACCCTCCACAGATCCCGGCTGATTGTTCTGTAAAACCTTTGCAGAACGTCTGGAGAACGTTCCGGAGCTTTCCCCAATTTTTTTAAAGGACCATACTGGGAATTTTTGCATGTTTGAACCCAATAAATACAACCTGCATGCATGTTATGTTACTGCCAACCACTTTCCCAAACATACTAGTGGAGTGGTCATTTTAGAATTGTTTTTCCTACCTTCCAGACTAACATTGCTTTCAGTTCCAGTTTCTATAAAAACTAACATGTAGAGATTTGAAACGTGCTGAGATAATCATCACAGAAAAAGAAGAAATGAAAATGACCGCCTCCTTTCCGTTCTGACACGCGTGTCAGCACATGAAACATAGAATTTTAACTCACCTGAACATTTTGAAAGATCAGCAAAATAACAGGAAAACTAAAATATGTTTTGTGAAATGTTTGGCAGTAACGTCACATGTATGCAGGTAGAATTTATTGGGCTCAAACATGCTAAACTACTGGTATGGTCCTTTAAAGGATCTAAAAAAGGAATGCTGTAGCTCTTTAAAGTTTCCTGGATACCTTTGGTGAAAAGCGTCTCTGGCTTGCCGTACCGGAGCGTAACGCTGTTTTCTATCAGACTGACGCCACTTTTGGATGTTTGACGTTAAAGTTGTTGACATTTTTATACTGGTGTCGATACTTTTCAGTGCATTACTTTTAAAAAACACGGAAATACCAAACATTAAACACGTCAGCAGGACTAAGAAGCTGCCAAAGTGTCAGAAAAGAGGTTAGCAGGTAGCCGCTAACGGCAGGAAGTTAAACCGGCTTTTCTCTGCACGGAACATAAAGAACAGGAAGTGAAACGTGCTGAGTCAGACCGTTCGTCTTTATTTCTTTAACACAGAGTTTAGTGCTGTTCCATGCGGCGGGTCTTTATTAAAACGAGTTTTTATTCTTACAGGTGAAAAGATTTTTAATAGTCAAAGAAAACGCAGCTTAATATCTGATGAAAATGTACGTTTTTACTTTTTAACCACGTTTATCTAAATTAAAACAGGAGGATGAGGTGCATTTCTGACCAGTTTATTACCTGGCAAGCTAATTCATTAAGCTAATTAGCCCCAGCTAATGCTACTTTAGCTAGCTGGCTGACTTTAACTTGCTGGCTAACAAACAACCAAGAAGAAGTCAGAAATATTAAAATTCAATCATAGTAACTTAATTCCTGATGAAAACGTTTTTAATGTTTGTACTTTTTTCTTAAATCATAGATTTCCTTTTAACCTTTTGCCAGAAACAACAAATGAAAGTTAACATCCGATGCTAACTGTTAGCCAGATTTAGCATCCTGCATATTTGAGCCCAATAAAAACAACCTGCAAACACGTTCCAGACAAGGATTTTCCAAAACAAACTACGGAGCGCTAAATTAAATAAAAAAGGTTTGTTCTGACGTCCAGCTTCAGTTTCAGTTCCAGAATGTTACGAAAAATCAGCATGTAGAGAAAAGTGTGTGAGATAAATAATCCTTCACGAAGCCAATATCTATTAAATATTTTGTCAAAATAACTTTATTTAATCAACATAAACATGGAGCTACACAGAAGAAAATGTGTCTCCGCCAGAAATATAGTCCCAGGAGAAAACGGCTTTTACCCCGAAATTAAAGGCTCCTGATTTCTACAATCATGTATAAATGTCAGCAGAAAACAGAATTTTAAGGTGATGGCATCACCCAAACATTTGATTTTGAAAATTTAGGGGATTTAACAAAATAACAGAGAAAGTAACATACAGTTTTCTGTTTTAGAAAATTGTTGTCAGTGACGTAACATTTATGCAGAAAGTGTTAATTTGGCTTAAACATGAAAAACCACCGATATGGTCCTTTAAAGAATTTTAACCTTGATGATTACACGTCTTTTCACCTGCAAAGACCAAATCCAGGCTGAAAACAAATTCTGCTTCTTCTTCTACTAACGTTATTTAAGCACACAGCTGGATGTAATGACAACAGGAAGTCAGGAACACCGAAGGCCTCCATCCATCAGACAGGAAGTTTCAAATTATAACTTTAAAACATTATGAACAATATCTAAACAGAAATCCTGTTAAAGTGAGATGCAGCAGCGCCTCCTGCTGGATGAAACTCGTCAGTATTTCATCTTTTCCTTCATGTCAACATGTTTTCACCAGCACAGAAACACACAGAATTCACCAATTAAAGGACCATGCCACCATTTAGCATGTTTGAGCCTAATATATTCAGTTTTCATACATGTAACGTCACTGACAATCATTTCCCAAAGCATACTACTGGAACGGTGAATTAAAAATGTTTTTCCTACCTTCCAGACCTCCATTGGTTTCAGTTCATTCTCTATTAAAATCAACTTGTTGATACTGTAAACGTTCTTGGGATAGGTAATCCATCATCACCAACAAGACGTGTATTCAGGTTTTTTTAGAAGTTATGTAATTTTAGTGTTTAAGCTCAATAAAAAGCGTGGAGTGAATGTATGCCTCCACCGGGGAATATAGTCCCAAAAGAAGACCTGCGTTTATGGAAAAATTTAAAGGACCGTGACTTCATAAGGCTGTGTAACTATTAGCAGGAGAAACATGGATTTTTAAGGTGGGTGTATCACTTGAATATTTGATTTAGAAAGATTAAGAGATTTAGCAAAATATCAGGAAAGCTGAAATACGGTTTTATCCTTTGGAAATGATTGTCAGTAACATAACGTATGAAAGCTGAATATATTACATGCAAAATGGGTGGTATGGTCCTTTAACACGACTTCCTGCACGAGCTTTGTCTTCTGTTTAGTCTGACTCCAGTTTGTGCCTCATCATCATCATCATCATCATCATCATCATCATCATCATCAGTGTTGTATCTAAGACTTATGAATATATTCCAGTCACAGAAATAAGCATCAACATGACGTGAGCAGATATGAGACATGTTTTTAATGTGACTGAAGCATGTTTGAAGATATTTCTGTTCTGAGCCTCTGAAAGTCACAGGAAGCTGATTTACTTTATATTTTAGATTTTGGACATCATAATATATCACAGAGCAGAAAAGTTCACCTCATAATCTCAGTGAAATCTGAGTTTAAGATTAAAAAAAAAGTGACGAGTGTATACTCAAGCTTAAAGGATGATACCGGTGGTTTTGCAGTTAGCAATAAAAACTCACATACATGTTACATTACTGACAGCCATTTTCTAAAGCTTACTACTGTAGCGGTAAACATTAGAATTGTTTTTCCTACCTTCCAGTAAAATCATCTTGTAGAGACGTGAAACGTGACAAATAATCCATCACATCCATGACATTTTTGTCTTCGTTACTTAATTGAATTGATCTGACACAGAGCTGCACGGAAGAAAACAATGCCTCCGCCACAAAATATAGTCCCAGGAGAAGACGGCTTTTCATTTGGACATGTATGTTACAGGTGTAACGTAATATTAAGGTAAATGTGTCACCTGAACATTTAGATTAGAAATAAGCAAAATAACCTGAAAACTAAAATACGGTTTTATGTTCAGGAAAATTGCTGTCAGAACGGAACGTGTTGGAGCGACGGCCACAAACTCGGGTTTTACTCTCTCTCTCTCTCTGTGTTTTCATGTCTCTCGCTCATTTCTGTACCGGCAGCAGATCGGCCTTTCATTTCTGTAAATCTGCCAAAGACTCTTCTTAAAGTTTTCTATGGGATGTTGTTGGGGGTTGTTGAGGTTTTTGGGGGGTTGTTNAGGTCTCTATGAAGCCCCGCCTACATTTTTTGGGGGGGTAGCTAACAGGAAACAGTCGATGTAAACATTTTTTAAGAAATTGTATGTTCTTGTCATACAGAGAAAAAAGAAATGAATGTTTTGCTGTAAACAAAAATGAACCAATCAAAAATGGCCTTTTCTTCCCCTCTGGTGCTTCAGTTTCTAAGTGACTGAGAGTTTCTGTTTCTGGGGAAACAGCGACACCATGTGGTCGACCAGCTGAAATTCTTCCTAAATTCCCACTCCTCCTTTCTCCTGTTTTATTTCTCTAAACGTCCCTCCATCTCTACTGCGGGAGTGGGCGTGTCTACGTGGACAGAGGCATGCTGGGAAATGCAGTATATTCTATATTCTGATGCTGTGATGGAGGATTTGCGCAGCACTTGACTCGGATGGAACCAGAACTAAAAGGTTCCCTAAGAACCGCGTCTGAACCTCCAAACGCTGAACCGGTTTCTCAAAGTCGCAGAAGAAACGACATCAAAGTTTTCTGCCGGTACGAAAGCAATGAGTAAAAATGTTAAATTCTGTACTTTAAGTTGCCATGTTTATAATTTCCTTTTAAAAAATACAGCGACGTGTTCATATCTGATATGAAGGCTCAGACGTGTTGTGTGTTTGTTGTATCATGATGAATTCATCTTTAATGTTTCGTCTCATTTTATTGGTTGATTTTTGTGTAGATGGAAATCGATTTTTTGTGGTGTAAGAAATGTTGATGATGTTTGACAAAAAGAAAGCTGAAATGTTTGAAGGAGAAAAAAATATGCTAAATGTTTTAAAATGTGTTTTTTGTGAGCAGGAAGGCAAAGAGCCTTTATCTTCATCATCCTCACATTTACAGTCTCATCTGTGGTCAATCAAAAATCAAAACTATCTGCTTATTCTTTGAAAAAACAAACTGATTTTGTACATTTTCTTACTGGATGCTTATAAGTTCCTGTTAAATGCATTTAGATGGCTGAGGGGTCAGAGATCATGGCTTCCCTTTGCTGCATGAGCAGAAAAAATAAAAGGCGTTTGGTGACTGAAGCAGGAAGACGTGAAACGTTTCTGAATCTGTGTCTGATTTCACCACAAATAAAAAGGCCAAAAATGCCTGAAAGCTTCCAGACTCATTTTTTCTGCTGAAAAATCAAATATCAATATTTAAAAGTAAAAACCTGACGGCAATATATTGGCTGATATTAGTTTTTTTTACATAAGCATACGGTATGTTTTGTGTGCGGATATTTTACAATGAAATAATGTGATAACAAGTAGAGATAATAACACATTTCTCTGTTATGATGGGCTCCATTGAATATAAACTGAAATAATCCTTCATACGTGTAAATTCTGTTAAATTTAGACTTCAGTCTTTCAATTTTATTTCAATTTTGCTGAACACTATGAAAATATAAGGAAAACTAAAACACGGTTTTAAAACTGTTGGCAGTAACGTAACGTGTATGCAGGTTGAGCATGCAAAAATCACTAGGATGGTCCTTTAAATGTCTATAACTCAGATCTGAGTCTGACTTTAATTTTAAAACCAAATATAACAAAAAGTCATGGCTGCAGATAAAGTCTAATTTTGCATCTGTGGGTGTTTCTGTTATTTTGTCCAACCTGTGTGTGTGTGTGTGTGCGTGTGTGCGTGCGTGTGTGTGCGTGTGTGCGTGTGTGTGCGTGTGTGTGCGTGTGTTGGAGGATTATGCTAAAAACCGAGCTGCTTGGACTGGAACGTTTCTGCTTGACGGCTGTGTGAAGCAAAGCTGGCGTGTCGAGTTTTTTTCCCACAATCCCTCTTTGTTTTCCAGCGTGTCCAGCATGGTTAAGGAGACACGGAAATGAACTTCCTCCAGTCTGTAAAGGCTCAGATCTTCTGGTGTCATGTTCACGGGACCCAATGTGAAAATCACGCTTGACTTCTCTCTTCTTCTCTTTTATCATCTCCACATCCTGCTTTTCTTTTCTTTTCTTTCTTTTGTTTTTTTTTTTTTNTTTGAGGTCGAGCTTTTGAGTCATTGCTCTTAGACGAGCCTCCGTGACGCCGAGCCTCCGTGACGCCGCTCAGCCTCCATCAGCATCAAACTGTCAACTAATAAAACTCAGTCCTTTAAAAAAAAACTCACCAATCACATCATGACATCATCATGATACCAACAGCCAATCACATGATGTGGGCGTGCAGCAACAAATTAAAGGAGCATATCAGTGTTTTTTTCATGTTTGAGCCCAATGAATGCAACCTGCACACGCGTGACGTTAATACCAACCATTTTCCAAAACTTGCTACTGGAATGCTAAATTTTAGAATTGTTTTTCCTACCTTCCAGACTGTCGTTGGTTTGAGTTCATTCCAATTCGCTTTAAAAATCAACTTGTAGAGACCCGAAACGTGCTGCGATAAATAATCATCACACGTCGTCATCTGTTCATACATGAAGTTACAGGTAATAAAGTCCCAGGATGTACAAGTTTAACCAGAAAAAACGTTCAGACATACGTGTTAGCAGGCGAAACACTGAATTTTAACGTATGTTTGACTGTGAAAAATGAGGGGATTTGGTACAACAGCAGGAAAAGTAAAACACAGTTTTATGATTTGGAAATAAAGTGAAATAATGTGACGGCTCTTAATCAGATAAACCACCTTTAATTATCCTTTAATTAACCTTTAATTATTATTTAATTAAAACGTGCTGCAGCTTTTCATCTCCTTTCCTCCTCACTCCTTTNTAACCTTTAATTATTATTTAATTAAAACGTGCTGCAGCTTTTCATCTCCTTTCCTCCTCACTCCTTTCCTCCTCACTCCTTTTCCTCCTCACTCCTTTTCCTCCTCACTCGTTTCTTCTTCACTCCTTTTCCTTCTCACTCGTTTCCTCCTCACTCCTTTTCTCCTCACTCCTTTTCCTCCTCACTCCTTTTCCTCCTCACTCCTTTCCTCCTCACTCCTTTTCTTCCTCACTCATTTCCTCCTCACTCCTTTTCCTCCTCACTCCTTTTCCTCCTCACTCGTTTCCTCTTCACTCGTTTCCTCCTCACTCCTTTCCTCCTCACTCTTTTTCCTTCTCACTCGTTTCCTCCTCACTCCTTTTCCTCTTCACTCCTTTTCCTCCTCACTCATTTCCTCCTCACTCCTTTTCCTCCTCACTCGTTTCCTCTTCACTCGTTTCCTCCTCACTCCTTTTCCTCTTCACTCCTTTTCCTCCTCACTCATTTCTTCCTCACTCCTTTTCCTCCTCACTCATTTCCTCCTCACTCGTTTCCTCCTCACTCCTTTTCCTCCTCACTCGTTTCCTCCTCACTCCTTCTTCACATCTCATTCCAGCATCAACTCCACCTGAGGAAAATCCTCTGATGACTTCTTAAAGGACCATCCCGGCGATCGTGCATGTTTGAGCCCAATTTATGCAAATATGCTTTAATATAAATACAGGCATATAATTAATATAATAATATGCCTGTAATTATTACTAATCGATAATTACAGGGTTACCACCAGCATGCTGAGGACATGGAGGACGTCAGAGTGAACCTTGTCTCCAATAAGCTCTGTTTTTAACTTTTTAAGCACTTTATTCTTTTTCTTTCTTCCCTTATAAAATATGTGTTTTTTGACTTTATTTAATAAAAGCAGCAGAATAACCATAACTTCCGTTTTTTCTGACAGACTAACGGTCTAACGGATAACAGGTACTTTTTTGAGTAACGATGCCCACCTATGCAAATTACAAGTTACGTTACTGACAACCATTTCCTAAAATATACCACTTTAGCAGTAAATTTTAGATTGTTTTTCCTACCTTCCAGACTGCCATTGACTTCAGTTCTTTCCAGTATGACATAAAAATCAACTAGCAGAGACTTGAAACACGTTTTAGATAAATAATCAGCAAACAACACTCCTATTAGGTTTTTTATTGTTGAAATAACTTTAACGATCCAACATGACGTATGTCTCCAATAAAGTCTGAGGAGAAAATGGCATTTATCGAGAAATTAATAACCGTTTAACTATTAGCAGGTGACACAATGAATTTTCAGGTGAATTTATCACCTGAATGTTTGATTTTGAAAGATTAAGAGATTTTGCAAAATAACAGGAAAAGTGAAATACGGTTTTATATTTTGGGAAATGGTTTCCAGCAGCGTAACATGTATGTGGGTTGTATTGGACCTAATCTTACCAAACAGCCGGTATGGTCCTTTAAACGCTCTTTCTGTTTGTGTTCTTCAGCCTGAAGATGATTCCACAGAGTTTATAAGAGTTATATGGAGTTTAAATTCATTTAAAAATCAGATGTGTATCAGATTTGAAATTAATTCAAACCCATGAAACTCCTGAACCTGTCAGGATCAGTCTGGATCAGTCCGGATCAGTCCAGATCAGCCTGGTTTAATTGTTTGTGTCGCTCTGATCTGGCTGACCAGGTTTGTAATTTATTCCGGTAAAGTTTGATGTAAACATTTCACTTTTCCGTCCTGAATCAGTTCAGGCCATCAGAGTGAAGACGAGTAAAGAGAAGAAGGGATGAAGATGGGATCCCAGGAGCCTCTTCCGGTCTGAAAGCTTCACATCAGTGAAAAACTTCCCAAAGAACCAAGCAGAGCTGCAGCATCAGACAGAGTCACACCGCCGCCTGCTGGCTGCTGCTGTTACTGCAGCTGTCAGAGAATTCCTGTCTGTCGTCAGCTTCATTCATACTTTAACGCTAAATAGACTCTAATTAACAGCCAAAATATTGTGGCATTTTGCATCAATTATTACACTAAAGTACTAAACAACAGTATTACTCATTAAAACCTTTTTTCTGCACTAAAACTTCACTAAAACGTCATTTCTGCTTTTGCAGGAGCAACTAATCAACTATTAAATTAGTCATTAGAACAATTTAAAGTTTCAGGAGAAAAGTTTTCTTTAAAAACATTTTCTTTAGAAATATGCTCCTCCCTTCCTCAGCCAATCACAGTGGAGTATAAATGCAGCTTTGATCTTACCGCAGTCTCATCACCGGCGCAGGTAAGACCCAGCTTGTTGCTGCGTTTCATTAGCATTAGCTTTTTAGCAGGCTAGCTGCTGCTCCTCGGGTTGATCGCAAAAAGCGTTTTGTTTGTTGAACTCTAAAATTGTAGCTTTCAGTTCTGGGTTTGGTTTTAAATGCTGCTTTGTTGTGTTTGAGTCGCTGTGTGAAAAGGCTCTTTGTGTACTTGGACTAGTCATATGGTTCTGTCTTAGTAGTTAACATGCATGCTAACCTGTTAGCTAACCTGCTAGCTAACCTGCCGGTACTCTGTGGTTGTTTGCTGCTTGATTGTTAGCATCTACTTTAGCAGCACTTTAATGTTGCTGTGAAGTTTTTGCTGGTTTTTGTAAAGTGGTTTAAATATGCAAACATTTTGTCAGTACACTACACATGCTGCTGGTAAATGTTATAATATGCTATGCTACACTACGCTATGCTACACGTGCTGCTGGTAAATGTTATAATATGCTATGCTACACGTGCTGCTGGTAAATATTATAATATGCTATGCTACACGTGCTGCTGGTAAATGTTATAATATGCTATGCTACACGTGCTGCTGGTAAATGTTATAATATGCTATGCTACACTACGCTATGCTACACATGCTGCTGGTAAATGTTATAATATGCTATGCTACATTACGCTATGCTAGATATGCTTCTGCTGGGTACATGGTACAGTATGCTGTGTTAGGCTTTCAGTGTTGCTGCTCTGTTTGGTGTTAATCTGTTGACGTGTTTTTTAAACTGCACACAGCTGGAAATCTTCCACACAAGACCAATAAGAAGACGACAAAAGTAAGAACTTTATTTTAATTGGAGCAGTGCTGCTGTGTATCTTTTGTGTTAACATGCTACGCTTTGTATTTCTGGATGTTGGATGTGTTTTGAGTTGCTGTGTGAAGGTTCAGACTTTGGTTTTGCCTTTTAAACATGCATGCTAACATGTTAGCAAAGTTGTTGTTGCTGATAGTTGCTGCTTTATGGCTGATTGCAACCCTTAGTTGCTGTGTTGTTGCTGTTCTGTGTGGCTGTTGAGCTGCTTTCTGCTGACAGGTTTTAAACTGCTGCTGACAAAACCAACACTTACACACACACACACACACATAATATTGCAGATGAGTTGTTGCTCTCTGTGGCTTTTTGTTGCTTTTAATTCTCTCTGTCAGATAACTGCTGGATTGTAACGATGCTGCTGTTAAAGGTTCAGCTTTGTCTGATCTCAGATGTTAGCATGCATGCTAAGGTGTTAGCCAGCGTGTTGCTGCTCTGTAGATGTTGGTGTTTATGCTAAACACTAATGTGTAAATGCGCTGAACTGTTCCTGTAATTTAATAACTTTACATTATTGGGTGTATTTAAGGGAATAATTCCCTCTTCAGTTAGTTTTATATTTTGGATGAATTTCATAACCTGGACAAATTTGTAATCATGGCTCAATTTCTCGCATTTTGTGAACGAATTTAATTTCTCATGCTTTATGGACGGATTTCTTGCATTTTGTGGATGAATTTCGTAGCGTCGACAAATTTAATTTCTCACATTTTATGGTCCATTTCTGCACTTTGTCAACAAATTTCTCGTGGAGAAACTGGTTTGGTAAGTAGATCTACAGATAAATATAAATCAAACCTGTGTTGCTAAATTAATCTTAACTTGAGTCTTCAGTGACCAAATTATCAGCTAATATCTGACATTTTTATTTTTTCAGCGATGTGCAGCTTCCTGTGAGGAACACCAGCGTGTCTGCTGTCTCTTGATGCTCTGACATGTTAAATATTCCACATATGAAGACCCTCTGATCAGACACCATGACGCTGGAACATGATGCAGGAACATCATTTGATTTTTCTCTGTGCTTTGGCTGCAGATCTGCATGTTGCAGCGCTGCATTGCTGCCACTCAGCTGCATATTTCTGCTGCAGCTACAAGCGTTAGACACGCTGGTTTGCTGCACGCGTGAAGAAAAACCAAACCGCTGATGTGACGTTAGCTTTTTTAGGAACGAGCTCGTCTTCAGTCACAGTGTTTGTTGCATGTTGACGCGTTTGACCTGCTGAAAGCTTTGTGGGCGGGGCATCAACAGATGTGATGACAGTTGATTGGTAGGTTTAATGTATGAAACGGGCTTGTTTGGAGAGCGACCTGCTGCTGCATTTCCCCCGTTAAAAATAGTTAAATATTAGTTTTGTTTTTTGTTTTTTTTAAATCTTGATTTTGCAATTCAGACATTTTACACATGGTGCCAAAACATAAAATCAAACTCATCAATTAAATCGATTTGGTCAGACCTATCAAACACAGAAACACTGATGTTAGCTAAATGAGCATCGAGCTAATATCAGCTACTGAAATTGAAACCTATATTGGTGATTTTGCACGGTAATATTAGCCGACAGATTTTGCTAGCCTTGCAGCTAACTTGCTTTAAATGTCTCATCTCAAGTTGAAGATTATTTAAATATCATCCAGAACTCATTTGTATCTTAAATTAATGCTTTTCCTTAAGTTTCCAAGAAGAGGAGGAAATTCATCCAAAAACAATATCTTCAACGTCAGATTCTAGATTAGCTTAGATCTCTTAACTGTCTTTGGACTGAAAATCTGCTTTACATTTTCATTTTGTTCTATTTCTCTGTAGATCCTATCAGAATAAAACACCAGACTCCTGCAGTGTATCACGGATCCTATCAGAATAAAACACCAGACTCCTGTATTGTATCACGGCAATGCCTCCATCCTGTTAGATGGAAGTTCCAGGTTCGATTCCTGGCAGGAAGTTTGTCTGATTTACTTTCCTGTCTTTAAATATTCACACATTACACTCACGCGTGTTCCAGCTGGAATTTTCCAGCTGAAAATTCTGACTTCTGACCTCTGAGCATCCCAGCCTCCATGACACCAAATATAAACATAAAACATGTCTGAACTCCAAGAAATACGATAAGATAAATTTAGTAACAAATTCTAACTGAAGTGAAGTTAGCCTACAGGACCGTTTGTTTGGATCGTCAAAAAGAAACTAATCACAGTAATAAATTAAACATGTAATCTATAAAGACAGAAATCTCTGTCTGTAGCACCAACGTCTGCACAAACCGTCATGTATGAAGCTGATATTCGGCAGGTTTGTTGATCAGGACCCAAAGATGTGCAGTGTCATGCGTGAAGTTGTTTGGATGAGCGGTGCTGGTAAAAAGTAGTCCGTGTGGCAGGATACGCTCCGGTCCAGCGCCACAGAAACTAAGCCAGCTCAGAGGACGTGCAGAAATGATAACAGGCTGCGGCGTGCAGCAGAAAGTCCGTGTTGTGCTGAAATCTGCATCCCTGCTGAACATTAATTTCCCACGTCTGCCGAGATCCGCTGTATGAAGGAATGACATGAGGTTAAAGGTCATGTTTGCTGCATGTCAAACTCCAGAAATCAGGAATAAATCAGCTGACTTCCTGTTACTGTCATCATCATCACTGTGTGAGAAAAGTTATTCTGAGGAATAAATGTCGTCTCAGATTACATGTATGATCCATTGTCCATGAGTGGAGATGCAGTTCTCTGTAGGCATGCAGATTTCAGCATGACACGGCCCGTTCCCAACACGCATGTTTAGAACGGGCGCTGCACTAGTTTGTGCAAAAACAAAACACGGATGGTCGTCTTAGAAGTCCTCAGGTGTGTTTTTATTCTGATGAACACGTCATTTTCATACTTCAAACATGCCATCAACTTATCTAAAGTTTCTAAACGTCAAGTCTTTTTGTCTTCAGGACAGAAGCTGCAAGCTGTTTGTAAAGGTCTGCCTCAGCAACACACACACACTCTCACACACACTCACTTTGGCCCAGTTTACACCTGACCGTAGAGCCTCAGCTCAGTTCTTCAGATATGATTCATGTTTTCTTCTTCTATCTGCTTTCTGTAGGTTCTGACATGATTGTATTTAGAATATTAAAGTCCTCATAAATTTATGAATTAAAACCAGAAACATAGAAATGACTTCAAACATCCAGATTTTACTGTGAGATTTCTGGATTTAATCCTTCAAATCAGACTCAGGTTTCTGTCTGTTCTCATACAGATTAAAATTTAATAAGACTTTAATCTTTCTGAGAATATTGAGATTAAAATTTGAATAAACATCGTTTTCTTTGGTTCAGTGATTCGCTGCTTCACATCAGATTTAAGCGTCGGGTGTAAACGGAGCTTCAGATTCAGTTTAGACAGGAAAGAAAAATAAACTTTAAAAATCCTGCTTATTCCAATCATGTTTCCATTTTCCAAATCAATAATCAAAGTCTTTGATTCCAGGCACCTGTTGGTTTTAGTTTATTTAGCAGACAGTGAAGCTTTACACAGGTAAAAAAATTAAAATGCATCGCAGCAAACGCCATGCCTGCTCCTGTTGCCATGGCATCCTGAAGTAAAAACACGCTTTTGTGTTGCATTCAGGTTCACGTGAGTTTGTGGATTTCTTGCACTGAAGTGTTTTCTGAACAGCAGCCGACTCAAACCTCAGACGTCGGACTGTTTCTAAACGCATCATCGTGGCGTTTTTGACGCCTGTGCTGCATTAACACACGACAAGAGAATAATTATGAAAAAACAAGTGACTACGTAAAAGCGAGCAGTATGGTCCTTTAAGCTTTATGAAGCCGTGAGGTGTTTACGTGTTGAAGCTTTAAGATAAAGTCTCTGTTACAGCAACGTTTGGCTCCAATCATCATAACGTCACGCCACCGTTAACATGTGTGGGGGGGGGGGGGGNAAGTTTGTACAGCAGTCATTTTGTCCGTCCAGGCTCCGCCTCCACCGCCATCCTGAACCGTGGCGCCAGCTGCCTCACCATGCTCTGAAAATACACACACACACACTCATGAACCTTTACACAAGCCCCCTCAAGCGTCATCTGAAACGACGTCGCGTACTGATGATGTCACAGCTGATCAGAGCTGCTGTTCTATTTCCTACACAACAATAAAACAGGTAAATATTGATTATTACTGCTGAAAATGTGCAGAACAATCATAACGTTTATAACGTTTAGCAGATTTAGTTAGCTAACGGGTGTTTTATCTAACGTTTAGTTTTCTGTATATGAATTTAACAGATGATCAATCAGAATAAATCAAATCTGCGTCATCAGATTGTTTCTGTTATTAATCTGATCACCTTTGATTAAACAGCTGTTATGATGATGTCAGCTGCAGCAGATCTGACCAATCAGAAGCAGCTTTCCAGTAAAGGGGCGTGTCTGTCTGATAACAAACTTCAGCATAAGATGGAAGACAAGCTGCACCAGTCTGAGGATGGAGGACCAGATTCACTTCATGCAGGATGAGAGTTTTGGAACCCAGCTCTGCCGCCACAGGCTCATACAGCTGTAATGTTTGCGTCTGGCCAGCAGGTGGAGCTGTTGTTGCTGTTAGCTGAGTGAAACTTTCATCAGCTGAGATGTTTTTCTGTGGATCTGTTTATCTGTGATGGATCTTTATAAATGTTTTTTATGAATGTTTTTAGCCTGATGAAATAATTTCAGATCCAGGAATGTCTGAGATGTTTTACTCTGAGGTCCTACGTGATTTACGCTCCAAGCAACTGTGTGTGTCACACACACACACACACACACACACACACACACACACACACACGAGATTTGGTTTTTGTCATTTAATACACATACAAACAGCAAAAGGCTCACGCAGCTTCACTTCCTGTGGCAGCTGAGAAAGGTCAATGACCTCAGTGACCTGGTGTGGTGGCGTGTTGGTGTAGTTGGTGATGTTGGTGTAGTTGATGATGTTGGTGTGTTGGTGGCGTGTTGGTGTAGTTGGTGATGTTGGTGACGTTGGTGTGTTGGTGGCGTGTTGGTGTAGCTGGCGGCGTGGCGGCGCTCACAGCTGTCTCTGCAGGTACTGCTGGCTGGATTGACACGCCCGGGTTTGACTCTGCGCCGCCTGAGTCTGACTCTGAGCCGCCGCCTGCAGGCTGAAACATGACTCCGTCTGATGGAACGCCTGAGTCAGGTTCTGCTGCAGAGCCTCTATGTGGTCTGAAACACACGCACACATGCGCACACACACACGCACACACACACACGCACAACAAAGTCAGATACACGTGAGAACAGAGTAGCGTAGAACAGAGTGTAGTCGTGTATAATAAAGTATAATAGCGTAGAGTATAATAATGTAGATTCTGTGGCGTTTGAGCTAATGTTGCTAATGTAGTTAACGTAGCTAACGTGTAAGCTAACGTAGCTAACGTCGCGTCCAGCTTCAGGCGTCTCAGGAACGCGCTGAGCCGCCCAGTTTGAGGGTTTTGATGCCAAAATCTCTGCAGTTTATTTTCCCCAAATCAGCCAATCAGGGCAGACTTCCTGTCCAGTTCTTAGAAATGTTCTTCCAATGAGCATTCAGAAAACAATGCGTGATATTTTTTTTTTAGAAACAAGTTGAAACAGAGTGGAAAATGTTTTTATTTTCTCTTTTGATTAAAAAACTAAGATTTATGGAATATATTTTGATCCACATTCACATAATAAATTGTAACACGTCATGAATAACATACCTGCTGCAAACAACAAAAACTCAGGCTGAATAATAAAAGGACCAACTCAAACAATAAATAATGAAAATATGAAATGATGAATACGAGCTCAAATAATAAAAACCAATAATCAGATAACAGAAGATGAGCTCACACGTCACACAGCGTGGCGTGTTTTAAGTCTGTGTTTTACCACCAGGTGTCATGACTTCATTACCTGTGTATTTGTTGTTGTCGTTTCGTTTCTGTTTTCTTTCATATGTTCTCCAAAACTAAAAATAAAAAGCGACAGGCGGCTCAGCGGTTAGCATGTCGCCTCACAGCAAGAAGGTCCCAGAGTTAGCATGTTCTTCCCGTGTCTGCGTGTGTTTTCTCCAACTTCCTCCAACACGTGCAGCTCAGGTGAAGTGGAAACTCTACATTTCCTGTAGGTGTGAATGAGTTTGTCTCTGTGTCAGCTCTCAGGCTGGTGACCTGTCCAGGTGAAGCCCGCCTCTCACCCAGTGACCGCTGGGATAGGCTCCACCCCCCGTGACCCTTAACAGGTCAAACGAGTATAGAAAATGGATGGATGGATTCAGCTGATCCAGAACAGATCCAGACATTGATCCAGATCAGGTGGATTAAAATATGTACAGGGTCAGAGGTCACATTTATAGTGTGTCTATAACTAGTAGAAACGTGCTGCTTCCACCAGCATTTAGCTAAAATGATGCTGATTCAGCAGAATAAAACGCTTTAGACACATTTTACAAGTTATGGATATAAATCTATAAAATGATGACGTCACAATACCACTGATCAATCAGTTAACAAGATCAATCAGTCTGTTTACAGCGTGAGCAGAGGTCAGAGGTCAGAGGAGGTTTCAGCGACGTTGTTGGTTTTGTCGCCTTTGTTTTCTCGGTGAAGTCGTGCTGGTTAAGCGATGGCTGATGTTTATCGGAGCAGGAATCCACCGCTTCCCTGCCAGCGTTCCGCGGCAGGAAGTCACTTCCTGTAGCAGCTGCTGTTCAGCCTCTGCTTCCTGTTTAACGCTGCACAGACCAGCCTTCACGTCTCTCTTAATCAAACTGGAGAAATGGCCGACGTGACACAACAAAAAGCAGCGTGATCGGTCTCGTTTCCTGATATGACGAGGGCTGTGCTGTCTCATGTCGTTCGTGATAAAGCGGCGTAATGTTTTTATATGATCGTATCATCATATTGACGATAGCGTGTTGAGGTGACGTGTTGATGAATTTTTTACAAACATGGTCAGCGCCTGATGAACTATTTCCTAAAAAGGAGCATCCTCTGTCTGAAATGGTTCAGCTAGAGGCTAACAGGCTAACAGCTAAAGGTGGAAACAACAAATGAGTTTCTCCACCTGAAGCAGAAACACCCGGTGAATACCAAGAAAGTCACATGATGAGGAGAGCCAATCAGGTGATCTGAGACGCAAAACAAACAGGAAGTGACTCTGACTCAGTCTAGCATAGCTGGAGCATTAGCTAGCTCTACTTCCTGTGACAGAACAAGCTAACGGTGGAGTGAAATTAGCTTAGCGGTGACTTTTTGTCTCGTTAAAGGTTTGGCGTCAGCCCAAAAAATGGAAATAGAAACTTTAAGTGACTTTAAAAAAATCTCATGATACAACATCCTGTCAAAATATGTTTTTCAAATGTATGAACAGTGTTAGCTGACCTGCTAACACTGTTAGCATAGCCGCTATGCTAACTTCAGCTGAGTTCTTGTGGTGGATTTGGACTTCAGAGTGTGTTTAAGTTTAGCGTCATAGAGGCTAATTAGCATCATAACCTGCCAAAGATCAGATCTGATGACATCATCAGTCATTTTATTGATGTTTTATAACGACTGAAGACGAGCAGCTAAAGCTAATCTGAGCTACTGTTTACAAGCTAAAATACTACAGCAGTTATTATTTCTACTTTTACTGTTTCTGTTTTTACACATATTCATTTTACTGGCGTTGGTACAGTTTGCTTTGTTTACTTCTAAACTCAGAATACAGCGTTGTTCATATCTGTTTGCAGCACAAACAGGAAGTAACTCCTGTGATGTCATAAGGGTTTGATAAGCTTCATAGTCCTCACAACCACCTAAAACGCTGGGCTTCTTTCTTTCTTTTTTTTTCCAGGCAGTTAATTCTATATGATTTAAAGTTTTGTCTTTCTGTCTTATTAAAGGATTTGATTTCTTTTTCCGGCACTCCAACTTTTTTTTTTCTCTCTCAACAAATCCAAAAACAGAACAGATTGCTGTTTTTCTTTTTTTCTTTAAACCCACCAATCGTGCATGTTTATTTACTCTGACTCAGGCGTTGCCATGGTTACGGGGGGTAAGAATATGGCTGCTGAGAAAGTCTCCTTTCATGCGCTGACGGAGTTTTTCCTTCAGCGTTCGTACCTTTCTGCTGACTGATCAGACTCGTCAGGTTGGCCTCCGTCTGCTGCTGCAGCTCCAGCTGCTGCTGCAGGACGCTGATGTTCCCGTTCAGAACGACCTGCAGGAAACACACACACACACACACACACACACACACACACACACACACAGTTACACTCTGACTGCGGCAAACACACACAGTCTCAGTGTTTAAGATGCATCAAAGCGTTATTTTGCTGCTGAATCGGCTCAGCTTCATGTTTATGTTGTTGATGTTTCATCATGTTTGTTGCTATGGATACTATCACGTGGTCGATGGAGGAACAAGTTCCTTCATACCTCCATCACGGCCCAGCAGGCCTCTGACTCCTAGACTCATGTTCCTAAACTTACTTGTTAATGTACAGAGGTCATAAACGTGACCCCTGACCCAGCATAGACTTGAATCCAACCAGATCTGAATCAGTGTCTGGATCCAGATTAATGTCTGCACTTGGTCAATATTTGAATCTGAATTAATATTTGAATCTGGATCAACATCTGATCTGGATTAGTATTTGGATCTGGATCTGGACTAAGTTGCACCTGTTGATAGTTCATAATAGAATAAACATCTGAATTGAAGAAATGTATCTTGCAATATTAAAGAAAATTAAAAATTATATATTCCGATCCAGATTTGCCTCAAAATCACATCAACTCTTTCTTAATCAAACCCATTGATCAGAAACAAATCCCATCAAAATCAATCTGTTATTTGAAAGAGAAGCAGACTGAAGCAGATGAAAACAGAGGAAATTACCTGATTTTTGATTACCTGAGTTTTTACAGTGTAGAAAGACTAAATTTAATCCAGTCTAAAGCCAAAGATAACTGAAGGAACACGTGTTGATAAGAACACGTGAAGCTGGCGTGCTGCTATCAGGGCTGACTGCTGCCAGCTGCCGAGACAACTGCTTTTAAAAACATTCTTTTCATCAGACGCAGCGTTTAAAGTTAGATCGTCTGGAGAGCCAGAGTCCTGCACTTAAAGGAGTAGTCCAAACACGCTGAGTGGCTCCTAATTCCACACAGACCCTGAAGTACACATGGTGCATTCATGTCACCAAGCTGGCAGATACTAATGTACCAAACTGTTTTATAGCAACGGAAAACCACACAATCAGGGTAAACTGGTCAAAATCTCAGTATCTGAACATTACTGTGATATCACAGTGGATGATTGATAAGTAATGAGCCTCATAGTTTCCTGTCTTGAGCATATCATGTACAACGTCTGCTTCTGGGAGAATTTCTCATGAATCTCATGAATTATACTGTTTCACTAAAATATTAGAGCTGCTCACTGCAGGCTCACAACTTATCAATCAACTCTAACATATTATCTGCAATGCCTTAACGAGTTCCTGAACTTCCTGTTAGATGAGACTGACAAATCAGAACAAAGTTTTTTTTCCATTATAATAGAACAACAATAGAAACAAGCAATAAACAGATCGTTTGTTCTGGTCTGAATCAGGAACTAAATTGTTGGTTTGGTTCAGTTTCACAGGAAAACATCCAAGCAAACCAGAATCTATCAGCTAAAGTCACGTGACATCACTCTCTCTGCTGATTGGTCAGAAAGAAACTCCAAACAGGAAGTAGTTTCTATCAAAGTAAATCAGAGTNTTTTTTTTTTTTTTTTTTTTTTTTTTTTTTTTTTTTTTTTTTTTTTTTTTTTTTTTTTTTTTTTTGACGTGTGGAAAACCACATGTTACTGATTCCTGCTTAGGAATATCAGGAATGTGTACAAGGATGAATTTCTGAGTTATGAGCATCTAAATCACGTTGCCATTGAGCTGATTTGTGCACGTGTGTCTAATTTTAGTTGTACTTTCACAATGTAGGCAAGAGTTTTGATTATGTCAAACAGGCCACGCCCCCAATAATTTGGCCACCAATCACAGAAAAGCATACAGAACATCAAAGAAAAAAAAATCACTTTTTCAGGCTCATCCAAGTATGTTGAGCAGCAAATCTGGTTCAGATTGCATGAAACATGCAGAGGTGAAAAAAATATTGTATTGACTTTTACTCTGAAAAACATCCAAGATGTGATAAAAAAAATATGTTTTATAAAGTTATAAAACCTCAGCAAAAACATCTCTGAACCTTATAAGATGCATAAATAATCCATAAAGTCCTTCAGCTTTTTGCTTTTTCACATTTAAACAAATGAACACAGAGTATTAAAGGAGTTTGATTAGTCAGAAGGTAAAAGGTTAAAAACAGGAAGCTGGCGGTGTGGCAGTTTCCTGCTTCACATTTACAACTTATCAACCCTCATTTTGTATTGAGCCTGTTGTTTTTTTAAATTTTAAAATGTGTCATAATATGAGCTGAAACATCATAGTATGTTTAGAAATAAATCTTTCCAGAAAGCAAATTTAAAAAATAATAGATTAAGGAAAGTTCTACAAAATGCCAAGAAATATAACAGTATCTCAAAAAATATGGGATGTTTTTTTCTAAAATAAATTTATGAAAAATTACTGGTCGATTCTACAAAATTTAAAAAGGAGAAAATAGTCTGAGAAAACTTTTCATGTCATGTGACTCATTTTGGATCGAGTTTTCACAAACAAAATGACAAACATTTGCTTTTAGTTTTGTCAGAATTGTGCCAAAATCTCTCCATAAAGTCTACAGAAATTTCTGTTAAAAAAAAACTCAAAACAACAATCAAATGAAATTTTAAATTCTAGAAAAAAAGTCTTGATTTTCTACTTGATTGTAAAAAAAAAAAAAACTTCAGAAGAACATAACACATTTTTATCATTTTGTGGAAAAATGATAAGAAACAGAAATGATAGAAAAAAAGAAATAATTCTAGAAAATTCCCCCACGTTACTGTCATGTGACCTGATCTTCACACTATTAACATCAAACAGAAAGCGAGAGTCACACCTGACTTCCTGTTTTAGTGTCGTCAGGTGTGAATCTGCCTGCAAATAAAAAGTGATGATGAAGAAAAAAAACACGAAGCTGAAGGAGAGACGGACATCAGGCTGAGGGAGAAGGGAGGAGAGGTGAAGGAAGGAAAGGAGGAGCAGGAGGAATGAGTCAGGACCAACCACAGGGAGACCAGAGGAGGAGGAGGAGGAGGGAGGACGAAGGCAAACACTCATTTTTTCCTACCAACAACACAGAAAGTTCAGCAGACTGAACCATGTCTCAGACATCCTAAAAGCAGCTTCATAAGAGCAAAATTCAAAATCATCAAACTCCAAAAGTCAAAAATCCTCGACTCAAAACCAGAAACACACAAAGAACGTCTGAGCGGTTTGTTGTAGCTGTTTACATGAGATCCAGATCATTGATGGAAGTTTAAAGGATGTGATCAGAATCACGTTTACGGCTTTTCCACCAAATACTTCTTCAGTCAGTTCCGTTCCGTCTCCATGGAGATGAGACGTCACCTAGTAACCCAGCTCACGTTTCCACCGATTTACAGTGGAAAAACTTGCAAACTTTATTTATCATCTTACACACACACACACACACACACACACACACACACACACACACACACACACTCTTCTCCGTTGTTTCCGTTCGGAGGCAGAGTAATGACGTCGTCATGTTTTTTATGTTTTCACATTCACAACTATCCAGGCGTAAAATCTTTAAAGAGTTGCCCCGCCTCCACTTCCTGCTCACTCTGTTCATAAATCTAACTTTATTAAAAAAAAACAAACAAGGAATTTTCTTTTGACCCCACTTGCAAATCAAGTGACCCCAGGAGGGGTTGCGACACCAAGGTTGGGAAACGATGCTCTGAGTTTTCAAAATCAACCTTAAAATTCAAAGAAAGCAGTCGTTTTAATTTTTCGGTAAAAGCCTGGGACTATTCTCTCTGGCGCAGACACGTGTTTTTTTTTCCATGTCAAATCTGTTAAATTAACTTTGACAAAAATAATAACATGTTTTGTCTCTGTGATAATTATTTATCTCAACACATTTCAGGTTTTTTATGTCATACTGGAATGAACTGAAACCAGTGACAGTCTGGAAGGTAGGAAAAACGATTCTAATATTTACCGCTCCAGTAGTATGTTTTAGAAAATGTTTTAACACAACATGTATGCAGGTTGTGTTTATTGGGCTCAAACATGCAAAATCACTGGTATGGTCCTTTAGAAAGCACAGAGATCACATGAAACAGAAAAGCAGCGAATAGTTTTAGGAGGAAGACGCTAAAGTTTTCTGGATGACGGAGTGTGATGGAATGTGGCGGAATGTGGCGGAGGCTTGTGCTGGTTTCACTTTGTGGGCGGAGCTTAGCTGGCCTGAAATCTGGCAGTTGGAGGGAAACAAACTATTTTTGTCTCAGTTTTACTTTGAAAAAGAATAAAAGAGTTTGTAGAAACTCTTTAACCAGGCTGATTTAATGATCTGAGATGAATGTTTTTGTGGTTAAAGTTTGATGTGAGGAAGAGGACGAGGAGCTTCATCACTCACGTTTTGCTGCTGGCACTCCTCCAGTGAGGCGTTGGTGGCCCTCAGGTGATCCAGCAGCACCTGGATCCTCACCTGTTGCACGGCCTTCTGCTCCCGCGCCTCCTCCACCATCTCCTCCAGCGCTGCCTTGTTTTTGGCCCACACCATCCTGGACCCCTCCAGCTTCTCCGTGGCCTTCTGCAGCTCGGCGCGATACTGGGCGGAGCTCTTCAGGTCCGGCGAGGTCGACCACACCACGATGACGATGAGCGAGATGATGGACCACAGCGCCAGCACGGCGATGACCACATTCTTCGCAGTCTGCGAGGACTTGGTGCCCGTCATGAGGGATTATCAGGTGAAGAGGTGAGGAAGAAGATGAGGAGGAGGTGAAGATGATGAAGATGAAGATGAAGCAGAGGAGATCCGGCTGATGTGCAGCTGCTCTCTGTGAATGTCTGTCAGCAGCACTTTCTCTTCAGCGCCGGCAGGAAGAAACGGGGCGGGGCTGACTCCACGGGTGACATTAGGACAGAAAATGCTGGCCCCACCCCCTGCCCCACCTCCTCTAGGAAAATCCAGAATGACTAACAGGGAAAAATCATAACACGGGAGGACAGTGAGGACGGTTACCAAGAACACACACACACACACACACACACACACACCTCACACAAAGTTTCATTTACTTGTGAAGTATGTGTATGTATGTGAAGTGTGTGTGTGTGTGCGTGTGTGTGTCTACACATGTGGAGAAAACTGTAGCTTTCTGTTTCTGTTTCCCCGCTCCTAAGAGATGAACTGGATGAACTGAGAGAGAGAGAGAGAGAGAGAGAGAGAGAGAAACAAAAACTATNACTGGATGAACTGAGAGAGAGAGAGAGAGAGAGAGAGAGAAACAAAAACTATGTGGAGTGTTGGCAGCACTGTCTGTGTAATCCTCTAATGCCAAAAATGAAACTTAGAGCAAAAAAGTCAGAGAGAGAGAGAGAGAGAGGGGGGNTTACCTTCCTGAGTAACTCACTCTTTCCTGAACTCCTGCCAGGAACTGGCACAGAGCTGGCATAGGCTCCGCCCCCTGCATCACCAGACCACACCCACTAGTCAGTCAGGAGCTCTGTGTGCCCAAAATCCTTCAGCAGGTCATGTGACCTCACAGGATATCAGCGTTTTGATTGGTTTTTGCATAAACCATAAAGCTGCATGCGATTTGTCAGTAAATTACAGGAGCTGACACACACACACACACACACACACTGATGAGATTCAGCTGCAGAAAGAATCCATGTGTGATGCCAGAGAAAACGCCAACCAAACAGGCCACGCCCCCTCTAAACAGCATGCCAGCAGCTCCTGTAAGGAGAAGAAGAACCTTGAGACTGAAGGTTTGGATGATTTGACTGAAGAACGTTAAAGCTGCAACACAACACACACACACACACACACACACACACACACACACGCACACACATTCCTTACTGTTTCACTTTAGGTTCCTTTTTCTCCACGGCCACAGCTAGATGACCTCTGACCCTGTTTCCTTCCTCAAAACACAGGAGCTGTTGTTGTTGGACGGTAACCCCTCCCTCACCGTCACTCTGCTAGAACCTCCTAAAGGACTCCCAGAACGACTTCAAAAACCACAAAGCACCCCAGGAACCTCTACAAGAACCGCTGGAACAGGCTCTGCAGCCTCCTAGTAGACATCTAGAAACTCCTCAAGGACTCAAGAACTACTTTAAAAAAAACCAAAAAAAACCCATAAAGGACCCCTGGGACTTCCTCAAGGATCTCTAGAACCTCAAGGACCAAAGAACCTTCATGTCGGCAAGGAGAACCTGTAGATCATTCAGTTTGTGAACACATCCAGAGACCATGTGACTATGTTCTTCATCCAATCCAGCTCCAGTTGGAACTGATTGATGATTATTTTTTACTGTATATGAGAACATATAACACGTATGTAAAGTACTTTTACTCACGGTACTTTAGCGTGTGAATGTTGTGAAGCTAAACAGACACAGAGACACTCAGACTTTTCCTGCAGTGAAACACAAATATTACAGCATGACAAGAGTTGAACTCTTGGCACACTTGTGCATGTGCGCACACACACGTTAAAATTCTCATTTTAAAACAGGACGACAACTTTTGGCTGAAAAGAAAACAGCTCATGTGAGGAGTTTTTTAGAATATTAAATTATTTCATTTTCTTTTTTTGTTTTTGGTTTTCATTTTATTGACTCAAGAATTTTCTAGAAATGTATCAGAAACGTATTTGAAAAACATTTTTAATGCTGTTTTCTAGAATCCAGCCTGATTTCTTTGTTGCAGCAGCGATCCGTCTTTTTTTCCCTGAAACACGTTGATTCTGAAACTAAATCATCAGACATCTGCAGATTTTTCACTTGTCTGAAGAAAAACAGATTTTAGAGACTCAAAAACAGATCATCCAGTTTAAAATCATCAGTTAAATCATTCATGTCAGACTAGACTGCCCTCTACTGGTGACAGCGGAGAACTACACCAACAACAGTTTACTGTTCTTTTTCTATCACAATATCATAATTATAAGTTAATATATCATAAATGAAGTTACTTGCCATTATTATTTGACTGAGTCATCTCTCCTTCCTGTCTGTTGTGTCTGTGTATCCTAGCAACTGTAACTGCTTTTTGTTTGTTTTATAGGGTGGTAGATGGCAGTATTTCAATTATATGATGATCTAAAACTAAAGTGAAATTTGAATAATTTAAAAGAATAAAACAAAATATTCTAATGTGCCTGGAAGCTCACTTTGTTGATATTAAATCCGTCTGCTAAGAGAAAAGCATTAATGTTTGTTTGTAGCTATTATCTGTTAGCCATTAGCTTTTGGCTGATATTTTGAATGATGAAAAGTTCTGTCAGTGTTAGCTGCTGTTAGCTGCTAGCCGTTAGCCGCTACGCTCTGCTGCTCTGTGATAGCAGCAGCTTTTCTTCAGGCTGCTGAAGCTGCAGCTGCTTTGTCCTCAGAGCTTCTGGAAATTTCTGGCTGACATGACTTCTCTGCTCGTCCTGCTGCTGCTTTCCTCCCTCAGTGAGTCTGTTTTATCTGCATTTATATTCATAAACTTTTATCTCAGAATGTAAGCAGCCATGCTGGTATTTTAATTTAGTCTTAGCATTGTGCGCTAATCATTTGTCATTTAAAGCCAAATTTAAGATTTAATGTTGGAAATCTTTCAAATCAAACAAAGCGACATGATATTTGAGGATTCAAACAACCAGAATCTGAATTTAACAAATAATGGACATATTTATTAGTTATTATGAATCTTATCTTTTTTTTCCTTCTTTCTTCGTTTCTCTCATTTCCCTCCATTTGTCTTACCATTTTCCTACGGAACGCCAAAGGCGCCAAAATAACTAATAACTACATAAAGATGATATTATATTATGAAATAAATAACTCCATGCAAAGTAACCAATAAGTTATGAAATAATTCCATAAATACTTATTATCATGAAATCTTATTTCATAACAACATTATTATTATTTTTACATTATTATCTCAATATGCTCCGTTTTTAAGTTTCTTATTTCACAAAATCAAACATTTCATGATGAGATCTTGGTCTGTCAATCAGGACCAGTGGGCGTGGCCTTACGCTGATTGGTTGTTCCAGTCAGCAGACAAACTTAGCTGTAAGTTAAAACTTTCTGTAACTATTAAACTGTCACCAAATTTAAGGTTTTTATTAGAAAGTCGCTGCTGTAATCAGAATATCTGGTTGATGATTCAAATAAAGCTGAATTAAAAATGGGTTTCCACGTTTCCAGAGACAGGAAGCTCTGCTAACGGCTAGCTGCAGCGAGCAGCTTCCCGGCTCCCTGTACAACTGACCGCTTATCTTACTTGTCACCATGGTGACGGCGGACTGATATCAGCAACGATGTTTCTGTTGTCTGATCAGTGATCATTTATTAGTATTTATCATTTGTATATATTTATTTATTAGTTATTTTGGCGTTCCATATTTTCCTTGTTGTCATTGTTAATGGTGCTTTTGTTACTGCTGTTGTTGTCATGGTAATGTTTTTATTGTTGTTGCTACTGTTGTTGTTGTTGTCATGGTAACATTTTTATTGTTGTTGCCGTTGTTGTTTTTTAGGTTTCGGGTCGGAGCGTCGTGCCGCCACGCAGCCAGCCGCCGCCTTACGGGTCAGACTCGGGGAGAACTTCACCCTGCCATGCCCCCTTCTGGTCGGCCCCTCCAGCACGCTGAGCTGGTACAGGAAGTCAGGGGGGCAGAGTCCACAGCTGCTGGTTAGTTTCCGGCCGCGTGACGTCTCCAAGGTGACCTACGGCTTCGGTGTCCATCCTGATAAGGTCGTCGTTGGGGGCGACGGCTCAATGTTGCTACGCAACACGGAGGAGAGCGACTCGGCGTTTTATTACTGTGGAGTCACAGAGGAGGAGAAGGAGGAGGAGACGCCAGGGAGCTGAGAGAGAGAGGGAGTTTTTCATTCATAATAGCTGGTCTTTTTTTATTTCTGTTTTTTTATTAATTTTGTCTGTTTCTGTTGGTTTGTTGTCAACATAAAATAAACATAAAAGGTCAATTTTAAAGTATAAAAGAAGAACAGAAGCCTCTTCACAAAACAGCCACAAAAACTTTTTTTGTTGATTGTTTTACCGTGTGACATATTTCAGCTTAATATATATTTTAAAAAAAATCTTTGAAAATGATATAAAAATTCATCATCTTGATAATTTGTGAGACAAACTTCCTGTTTTACTGTTAATTTCTGATAAATGTGAAACTAACTTTGCTATTAAAGTGTTATTTTAAAAAAAAAGGTTATGGTGAAGATCTTTGATGTTAAAGTTTCATTTTGAGACTCAGTCATGGTGATAAAAATATATTAAAAAAGTTTTAATAAAGTATTTTGAATTTTCTAATTTTTATGAAAAAATAATAAAGTTATAGTAATTCTGCAGGAGTTCAGTCTGGTATATAAAGTTTACCTAATGTATAATTTTTTCGAAATTAATGAAAAAAACACTTTTTTGTTGCTCTGCATTCTTACAATATTAAAGTAAATATTGTTTACACGGTCGTTAAATTAACAAAGGTTTATTCTGCCTCGTGGTTTTAATAATCATACACGTCATATTCAAACAGTGAAAAACCTGTGGTTTTATATATATATATATATATATATATATGGAGGTTTTTTTTTATCAGTCTGATGGTTTTGAAACTGAAAATGAACATACAGATGATCTTTATGTACAGTATTTCTACAATAAACAGCGTTGGGTAAATTTCCTGTTTTTCTGAGTTTAGCTAACGGCTCAGATCCTCTGGGAAAACCGCTCGATCCGCTCCAACGATTCCTCCGTTTCTGTAGGAACGACAGCAAGTTTCACTAAAGAGGAAAAACATGAACTTCAGAGGAACAGCAGAACATAAAACATAAAAACAGCTTTTTATTTACGCTAAAACGACCAGTAAAGACGTTAAAAAAAGTCTGCTTAATGACCTGTGTTGAAGACAGAAGTTAGAATAAAAGGTTTGCAGGTTGAAACTGCTGTTGAGAAGAAGATGGATTCAGCGGTGACCTTCATCGTGCTCAGGTGAGACGGAATAGTCCTTTAATATTCCTTTAATTTTCATTCTCTTATTGTTTGAATCCCCTAAATACAAAAATACTCCAAGTATAAGTTTTGTCCAGGTTGAGTAAAACTCAAAGTCTTTGTGTCTTTGAGTTGAAACATTTTGGAGATTTAATAAATGTCTGTTAAAAGTTATTTTTGTAATTTTAGTTTTCAATAAATTGATTTTAATTTTGCCTCATAAAGCTGTGCTGTAAAAATAAAAAAGTTTGTCATGTTATTTCACCCTAAAGAAGAAATTATTCGGGCTTTTTTTATTAACAGTGTAAACAACTTTGTTACATGATAATGATTTGATTGTTTTCAGATTTTAAAGCTCATTTCTAGAAAATTCCTGAGATGTTTTAATTTATGCTGGAATAATTTGCATAATGCAGATTTTTAATGTTTGTGTCACGGCAGCACTTTTTTTTTCAACAAAATATAAAAATGCTAAATTCCCAGATGAAACAGAATTTGATCATTGAACCGTTTTTATAATTTTATGTCAAAAATACACAAAATTTTGTTACAAAATTTGATTCAGTTTGAAATTTAAATTTCTGTAGAAATTGTAACGTGTTTGATGCGTGACTACGACTGTGTGGCTCCTACAATATTTCAGGTTGTGGTATGTTGCTATTAGGTGGTTGCCAGTTGATTGCTAGTGTGGTTGCTAAATTGTTGCTATGGTGTTTGGGAATGTAGTTGCTAGGGTGTTGCTATGGTTATGGGTGGTTGCTATGGTGTTCTGTTTGGATGTTGGGGTGGTTGGTAGGGTGTCAGCAGTTTCTATTATCTTTGAGGCAGTTGCTGAGGTTTCATTAAGTGGTTGCTATAGTGTTCTGGGGTTAGCTATGGTGTTCAGGTAGTTGCCAGGGTGGTTGCTATGATGTTTGGGTTAATTGATAGCTTGGTTGTTATGATGTTCTGGTTGGTTGCTGGGGTGGTTTTATGGTGTTTTGGATGGTTGTTAGCTGAGTTGATATGGTCTTGGGAGCATTGCTAGGGTTGTGAGTGGTTGTTATGGTGGGAGCTGATGGTTTTATGTGTGTATGTGATTGCTGATAATGATATTTTATTATTCTATAAAAATAAGTATTGAAGATTATATCAGTGTGTTGTTATCTTACAATACAAGCAGACGATCAATAACTGATTTTATTAAAAATCACAATCTGACTTGTGGCAGATTTTCTTCATTTATTTCTACATGACAGATGATTAATTTATCAACAAGATGTTATCATTACCTTTGACCTTCATACCTTAGTACTGGTTTGATTGATTGATTGAGTGATTGATTGATTGATTGGTGTTTTTGAAGCTGGGCGTGTCTCTGGTCTCTGTCCTCCCCGTTCTCAATAGTTTTCAGCGATGGAGTTCAGCTGTTGGTGAACAGTGAGTATTAAACTTTATTATCAAAAACCAGACTTCTGTGTTATTATTGTTGTTGTTGTTATTGTTGTTATTGTTATTATTGTTTTTGTTGTTATTGTTGGTATTGTTTTTGTTGTTGTTATTATTGTTTTTGTTGTGATTATTGTTTTATTGTTATTGTTGTCATTGTTTTTGTTGTTGTTATTATTGTTTTTGTTGTTATTATTGTTTTATTGTTATTGTTGTCATTGTTTTTGTTATTGTTTTTGTTGTTATTGTTGTTATTATTGTTTTTGTTATTATTGTTGTTGTTGTTTTTGTTAGTTTTTGTTGTTATTATTGTTCTTGTTATTGTTATTTTTGTTGTTGTTATTGCTGTTATTGTTATTTTTGTTATTGTTTTTGTCGTTGTTGTTATTATGGTTGTTGTTATTGTTGTTCTTATTATTGTTGTTGTTGTTGTTGGGTTCATTAAACCTGCAGAAAATCAGGATATTTCTGTCCACAGGTTCAGCTCCCGCTGATGGTCCTTCGGTGCAGATGTTATCATCTGTCCCACTCAGTCAGGATTCAGGCTCTGCCCACCTGCTGGTGTGTATCCTGAGTGGGTTAAACTCCTCGCTGGACGTCCTGTGGTGGATCGACGACACGGCGGTTACGCCCACCAAGGCTGAGGCAGCGTGGACGAGGGCAGAAGAGGGCAGAGGCTACAGTGTCACGTCTGTGTGGGAGGTGTCAGCCGATGACTGGAGCTCCTCCTCCACCTACTGGTGCGGGACAATCCAGGACGGGACGGTTTACCGGCAGAAGCTCTGCTCGGTTTGACTGCTGGAGGAGGAGCAACAGAGGTTGTGGGTTTGAATCCCTGCCCTATTTCTAAAGGGACATTTTAAAGCTGGATTTTGGCTCATCATTGTCAGTAACTGAAGACAGAAAATGCCAATATTAATGAAGGGGCGGAGCCTGAGTGGAGTTGACTTTGATGACCAATATGTAATCAAATATTTTTTCTGTGAAAATCAGTTAAAAAACAAAACATTAAAGATTTAGGGCATTTTCATACCTGTAGGTCGTTTGTTCTGGTCTGAATCAGGATAAATTGTTGATTTGGTTCATCTAATCAAACCAAAATCTATCAGCTAAAGTCATGTGACAACACTCTCTCTGGTGATTGGTTAGAAGGAAACTCCAAACAGGAAGTAGTTTCTATGGTGTCAAAGTAAATCAGATGAACAAACATGAATGTGATCACGTTGCTGCTCGACGTTAAGTGGAGAAAGACGAAGTGTTAGCCTGTGAATGTTTCAGCTTTCTTTACTGTACAGATGAAACTTCCTGCCTCAGAGAACCAAACGTTCATTCATAAGTCGTTCTGGTTTACAGAGTTAAAGTCTTTAAAGTTACAAAAGCACAAACACCCTCCTCCGTTTCAGCCTCATTACTCGGGTATGAAGGAACAGAAATCAAACATGCAACGATAAATCCTCGTCCTGACTCTTATGCTGTCAGCAGTTATAATATATCATCTGAAAATAAATATACAACTTTACTCAACCAAACACAAAACAAACACCATTTACAGGAAGCCCCGCCCACCCAAAAAACTCTAAATGTTCCTTGCAGGCTGTGGTAAATATAAGCAAAATATTCACGTTTCTTCCTATAGATGTAAATCAAATATATGTACATGCTTCAACATGACAGCAAGTTATTCCGTGTGGAATATTTGGCAAGAAGTTTGTGTGAAAAGGTTCATCAGATAAAGTTCATAGAAGACATGCAAAACTCTTTACTGGATGTTTAAAGAAGAAACAAACCCCAGAAAGAAAGAAAGAAAGAAAGAAAGAAAGAAAAGATGTGATTGGAGCTTGAAGGGGCATGAAGAACCAATCGGTGTTCTTCCTGTTTCATGGCATTCTATTAGCCAGTGAGAGTGGACATTAACAGGTTCAAGTTCTGTTCCGTCCAAAAGTGGGTTCCAAACAAGAACCAAAGTGTTGGTTCCCGTTTGGAACCAGAAAGTAGCCGGACCTGCAGTGGAAACCGTGATGACATCACAAGTGGGTGTGTCTTATTCTACCTCTGTGGAAGTGAAAAACAATGGAGAAGTTGAAATAAATACATTTTATAAGATTTGGCAAAATAACAGCAAAAATAAATATAGTTTTATGTTTTGGAAAATGGATGACAGTAACATGACATGTATGCTGGTTCAAACATGCAAAACCAGGTATGCTCCTTGAAACACGGTAGGAATACAAACAAGGAAGTGTCTGCAGGAACCATGAAGTTCCAGGTAAATTACTTCCTTATTTAGCTCCAGTCTGACGGTTACCAGCAGACGTCAGGCTTCACACGGGTTTCTGGGTTTGGGGTTTGGTTCCTCTTTAAGTTCTTAAAGCCCTTTGGCAACAGACAAGTTCCTCTCATCTCATTTCACAAACCCAGAGTTTGTACAGCTGCTTAAACAGACCAAGAGCAACTCAACCTCAGAAAACACAGAAATCCAGCAGATCCAGAAAAGCTGCAGTCAAACCTCAGCGTCACTGTGGTTCCCTGAACACACCACAGCGTCACTGTGGTGTGTTCAGGGAACCACAACATGAACGTTCTTCTCAGCTAAACCTAAAGTGGATTTGACGTAGTTGCACAGCATTTAACTCATTCAGCTTTTGAGTTGTTTGCTCGTATGCTAGCAGTTTCCCTCTGCTTCCAGTCTTTGTGCTAAGCTAGGCTAAACACATCCACAGAGATTAAACTCATCCATCTTCATCAGCCTGATGATGATGATTTCTGTAAATGTTGGAGTTCATCCTGCGTGTTCTGGTGTTTTCTCAGGTTGCGCTGCCGTTCAGCCCGCTTAGCTTTACCTTTAAAGGAGCATACTATGATTTAGCATGTTTGTGCCCAATAAATACAAACCCACATACATGTTACATTACTGCCAGTTATTTTTCCAAATCATACTACTGGAGTGGTTAATATTAGAATTGTTTTTCCTACCTTTCAGACTGCCATTGGTTTAATTTCATTTCAGTATACTATTAAAATCAACTTGTAGAGACTTGATTGATGCTTGACATAAGTAATCTATCACAGTGAAATTCCTTAATTTAACCGATCTAACACGGAGCTGCATGTGATCATGTATGTCTCCGCCAGAGAATATAGACCCAGAAAACAGGAAAACTAAAATACAGTTTTACATTTTGGAAAATGGTTATGTAGGTAGTATCTATTGAGCTCAAGCATGCAGAATCACCGGTATGGTCCTTTATAAATGGACTCGTTTCAGCGAGCAGCATCAGGTTTATATTTTCTCTCCGTCTGCTTTTGGAAGCCCCTGTACAAAAAGAGGTAGAACGTGTGGTTTCAGATCAGATGAAAGGGTTCCAGCTGTTTCTCCAAGAGAGGTCAAAGGTCAATTTGGTAGTGGGGTCTTGGTGATTTCTACATGAGGAGGACTGAAGGATTGGAGCGGTAAAGAGCTCGGTCTCAAAACAAAACTATTTACAGTGCAAACTATTGATAATGTGTAAATGATTCACCGTTTTACTCAAAGCTCACAAACATAACATGCTACTTACCTGAAAGCTACACAACGCAAACACGGGATCCTAAAGTATCTACGTGTATATTTGCATAATAAAGTCACAAGGTTTGGACAGTAAAGAGTAGAAAGATTAAAAAACTCAAAGCCGATTGTCTTTTACGTTTCCTGTAAAGCAAACGGAACCGTTAAATCCCTTGTTTCCGCTTAAAGGTGGAGGAACCAACATCCAACTAAAACATCTCATTTCAAACCAGAGATGAAGATGTTTCTCCTCTTCCTCCTCTTTCCTCAATGAGAGGAGCCAAGCAGACATATAAACATCCTCCAAACATCAGATTAGTCAGACAGCAGACGGTTCGTTGCTGTAAAGGATATGAGTTCAAAACGTGAACCTCCACATTTCTCATCACATTTATTTGGTCCAAATAAGTTTTTAGATGCCTGTTAGAGTAAATTTGCCATTTTACCCATAAATTCAGCTTGATTTGGAGTATGATGGTTGATTGATAAGTTCTGAGCCTGACATACATAGGCAAATGAACGCTGTGATATTTTGGGGGACGTAGATATTATAAAGATTAAATCAGACTCAGGGATTCCAGTTTAAAGTTCAGACATTCCAAGTCTGTGATCTGGAAAAGATGGACAAAGTGGTCCAGCATCAGAGGCTGCTCCATGACTGTGGCTTTGAACTAGTTTCACCTGATTTGTCTCCTCAGACTTTCGCCTCTTCACAAACATGAAAATGTCTTCAGCTGGAAGCCGATTGGCCTCAGGTGATGATGTCATATCAGCTGTGGAAGATTCTTTTTTTTTTTTTTAAAGAAATAGAACGCCTTTAAGCGACAGCTATACTGGACCTGTGATGATTAAACTGGAGCTGTTGATGGTTTAACTGGAGCTGTTGATGGTTAAACTGGAGTTGTAGATGTTATGAACGCCGTTTGTTTGAGTTTAAATAAAGTTTTTTAGAATGACATGCCCACGTTCTCAGACCGTGCTTTGTTTGATTTTCTGTTTCGTTCTTACTCGTAGAGCTCAGCCTTGCTGTCAGGCTCCGCCCCCACTGTGAAGCCATTGCTAAGGCTGCTGGGACTTGGTGGTGTGGCCAAAGTGGGCTTGGCCTCTACTCTAGAGACAGGCTCTACTGTCGAGTGGCTTTTCTGTGGCAGCTTAGGCTGGACCAGGAGTGGTTTTGGGATGATGGACGTCTGCCGCAGCCCGTCTGCCCTTAATGGCGGTCTGGTGGGGGTAGGGCCTGTGGGTGTGGCATCAGAGCTGGGTGGTTTGGGGCTACGTGGAGGGGAGGAGCTGAGGGTGCTTTGGTCCGCAGGCTCAGATTTGTCCTCCTGCAGCTGTTGATGATCCAGAGGTGGATCCTCCTTGGCAGAAGGGGCGGGACTATCAGACTCAGGGGGCGGGTCCTGCTGCATGCTGCTCTGTCTGGAATTCCTTGAGCCCGGAATCTCACAGCTATCAGTGCGGCGGCGTGAGCCCTCGTGCATCCGACTGGTGGCTACAACGGCCTTCATGGCAGCCTGTTAAAATGCACACACACACACACCACACACATACACAAACGTTTATTAACGTTTAATGAAATATACCTGATTTCATTAAACTTTTGCTGTTGCATTAAAGTTTGAATTTTTGTCCTTCATCGTCCTCTGCGGATGGTGACGTTCTCATGAAAGCAATAAACTAAATGTTTCCAAAAACCTCTAACAGATCACCAAACTCAGATTACCGTAAATACTCAATACAAGCCGAGCCGACATAATTTGGCTCTTGGGGAAAACTATTTGGGGAACCCTACTTTATAGGCTTTAGAAACACCGCTACTCTGAGCACCCAGACATCATCCTCACCTTGAGTTTGCGTCGAGCATTGAACTCCTGAAGCTTCCTCTGCGTGGTGTCCATGTGGGAGAAGCGAGCAGCCTTGCCTAGCACCCATGGGTGCTGCAGAGCCTCCCGCACGTTCAGACGCTTACGAGGGTCCAGAACTATCAGCTTACTGACCTGCAAGAACAGGATCAGGGTTTAAATGTCCACGTCTACTTCAAGTAGGACTCAGGGATTACAACGTAGCACAGCGATTTCCAAGTCAGACGAGTCCAAGTCACAGCTCAAACAATTCAGCCAAGTCTGAAGTCATTAAAGACAAGTCCAGGTCAGACACATTCAAGTCAAATCTTAAGACATATAGCCAACAAATTAAGTCTCAAGTCATTCCTAACAAGTCTGAGTAAAATCTCATGTCATTCAAGACTGGTCCATGTCGAGTCTGAAGTCACTGGAGACAAGCTTAAGTTCTAGTGTCACTTCAAGCCATGGCTCAAAGTCCAGACAAGTCCATATCAAGTGTCAAGTCATTTGAGTTAAGTCCAAGTCTTATCAAGCCATTCCAGACAAATCTTTCTCAAGTGTCAAGTCATGTGATACAAGGCAAAACTCAAGTTTTTATAAATCCAGTTTATAGTCCAGCTGCAAGTTTTTCAGGTCTGGTTAATTGTGAAAGACAGGCTGTTAATCTGAATCACAGAAACTCACCAAGTCCTTGGCGTTGAGGGAAACTTCGTCCCACCACGGAGACACAAACTCATAGTCACAGTTGAGGATGCGGCTGTACATGTACTGGTCCCCCCTCGCATCAAAGAAGGGCTCAAATCCACAGAGCCTGGAAACAGGATGTGGTCTTAAAACTGTTTTCAACACAGTTTAAAACGATAAAACTGATTCAGACAAGACAGGGAGGAAACTTTTGGGAGCCCAGACCTAAATCCACAAAACCACCAAAATGGTGTTTTTGTGGATTAAGTCTGGAGTGAGGTTTGAGGGTTGGATGGAGCGTGAGATGGATAAACGTGTTGGTGTGGTGGTGTCATGGTGACGAGAACCTGAAGGTAAAGCTCCGATCTACGTTCCAACGCTTCCCTGTGGAGCCAAATATCATTCTTACTTTTTGTCAAAGTTACTTAATTTAACCGGTCCAACACAAAAGAAAACTTAAAACAAAAAGACATGAAGAAAACTGTGTTGGCTTGTTGATTTTTTAACAAATGGATCACAGGAAGTCAAAGTGAACGCGTCTGTCCACAGGGTGACGTTCTGTCCCTCTTTTATTGTCCTTATACACCAGCGATGTCCGTTATGAGGGCGATAAGTCATTAAATATGCTGATGATGCTGTGATTGATCCTGATAACAGATACCTTTAGCCATTCTAAACATCAATGAACTAAAGAGATATACATTCATTTCCATAAAAACCCTTTGCCCATCCTTCCTGCGGTCATCAGAGGTCAAAGGTCAGTCTGTAGAAGTTGTCACACAACACAAGTATCTGGGCACTATACGTGATGACAAACGATCCTGATGCTGTTAGGGGAAAGCTCTGCAGCGTTTGTGTTTTTAAGGAAACCTGCAGCTTTAAGGACGTGAAAATGTTTTACTGAATCTGTTTTAACTTTCTCTCTGATCTGCTGTATGGAACTAAAGAACAGCTGTAACCTGGTGAACACTGTTAGATATGTAGTGAGTTAGTTGGTGCTGATCTTACTGACCTCTCAGCTCCATGTGAGCCAAGCCGTTTCAGCTTTTATCTGGTCCAAGACTCAGATTTCCTCAGTGTCAGAGCGGCCTTATGACGGATTACTGTAGGACGTTTGGTCTGACGTTGTTGTTGTGTTGTTTTTGTTGGTGTTGTGTTATTGTGTTATTGTGTTGTTGTTGTTGTGTTGTCGTTGTTGGTGTTTGTGTTGTGTTGTCGTTGTGTTGTTTTGTTGTTGTGCTGTTATGTTGTTGTTGTGTTGTTTTGTTGTTGTGTTGTTATGTTGTTGCTGTTGTGTTGTTGTTGTGTTGTTATGTTGTTGTTGTGTTGTTATGTTGTTGCTGTTGTGTTGTTGTTGTTATGTTGCTGTTGTTGTGTTGTGTTGTTATGTTGTTGTTGTGTTGTTATTGTGTTGTTGTTGTGTTGTTGCATTGTTGTTGTTGTGTTGTGTTGTTGTGTTGTTATGTTGTTATTGTGTTGTTGTTGTTGTGTTGTCGTTGTTGGTGTTTGTGTTGTGTTGTCGTTGTGTTGTTTTGTTGTGTTGTTATGTTGTTGTTGTGTTGTTATGTTGTTGTTGTTGTGTTGTTATGTTGTTGTTGTTGTGTTGTTATGTTGTTGTTATTGTGATGTTGTGTTATCTTGTTGCTGTTGTGTTGTTATGTTGTTGTTGTGTTGTTATGTTGTTGTTGTTGTTGTGTTGTTATGTTGTTGTTGTTGTTGTGTTGTTATGTTGTTGTTGTTGTGTTGTTATGTTGTTGCTGTTGTGTTGTTATTGTGATGTTGTGTTATGTTGTTGTTGTGTTATCTTGTTGCTGTTGTTATTGTGATGTTGCTGTTGTGTTATCTTGTTGCTGTTGTTATTGTGATGTTGTTGTTGTTGTGTTGTTATGTTGTTGCTGTTGTGTTGTTATGTTGTTGTTATTGTGTTGTTATCTTGTTGCTGTTGTGTTGTTGTTGTGTTGTTATTTTGTTGCTGTTGTGTTGTGTTGTTATCTTGTTGCTGTTGTGTTGTAGTTATTGTGATGTTGTTGTTGTGTTGTTATGTTGTTGCTGTTGTGTTGTTGTTATTGTGATGTTGTTGTGTTGTTATGTTGTTGTTATGTTGTTATCTTGTTGCTGTTGTGTTGTTATGTTGTTGTTTTGTTGTTATCTTGTTGCTGTTGTGATGTTGTTGTTGTGTTGGTATGTTGTTGTGTTGTTATCTTGTTGCTGTTGTGTTGTTGTTATTGTGATGTTGTTGTTGTGTTGTTATGTTGTTGTGTTATCTTGTTGCTGTTGTGTTGTTGTTATTGTGATGTTGTTGTGTTGTTATGTTGTTGTTGTGTTGTTGTGTTGTTATGTTGTTGCTGTTGTGTTGTGTTGTTATCTTGTTGCTGTTGTGTTGTTATTGTGATGTTGTTGTTGTGTTGTTATCTTGTTGCTGTTGTGTTGTTGTTATTGTGATGTTGTTGTTGTGTTGTTATCTTGTTGCTGTTGTGTTGTTATCTTGTTGCTATTGTGATGTTGTTGTGTTGTTATGTTGTTGTTATTGTGTTGTTAACTTGTTGTTATTGTGTTGTTAACTTGTTGCTGTTGTGTTGTTATTGTGATGTTGTGTTATCTTGTTGCTGTTGTGTGGTTGTTATTGTGATGTTGTTGCTGTTGTGTTGTTGTGTTGTTATGTTGTTATTGTGTTGTTATCTTGTTGCTGTTGTGTTGTTGTTGTGTTGTTATGTTGTTGTGTTATCTTGTTGCTGTTGTGTGGTTGTTATTGTGATGTTGTTGCTGTTGTGTTGTTGTGTTGTTGTGTTATTATGTTGTTATTGTGTTGTTATCTTGTTGCTGTTGTGTTGTTGCTGTTGTGTTGTTGTTGTGTTGTTATGTTGTTGTGTTATCTTGTTGCTGTTGTGTTGTTGTTGTGTTGTTATGTTGTTGTTGTGTTGTTATCTTGTTGCTGTTGTGTTGTTGTCATTATGATGTTGTTGTTGTGTTGGTATGTTGTTGTGTTGTTATCTTGTTGCTGTTGTGTTGTTGTTATTGTGA
>VXCM01007488.1:0-19391 GCA_014773175.1 Lucifuga dentata | reverse complement strand
AGTCTTTTTATACACTTACTACAGTCTTACTATACTTACTATAGTCTTTTTATACACTTACTATAGTCTTTTTATACACTTATTATAGTCTTACTACACACTTACTAGTCTTTTTATACACTTACAATAGTCTTACTATACACTTTCTACATTTACTATAGTCTTTATACACTTACTATAGTCTTTTTATACACTTACTATAGTCTTACTATACACTTACTAGTCTTTTTATACGCTTACTACAGTCTTATTACACTTACTATAGTCTTTTTATACACTTACTATAGTCTTACTATACACTTACTAGTCTTTTTATACGCTTACTACAGTCTTACTATACTTACTATAGTCTTTTTATACACTTACCGTCTTACTATACTTACTATAGTCTTACTACACACTTACTATAGTCTTTTTATACACTTACTATAGTCTTTTTACACACTTATTATAGTCTTTTTATACACTTACTATAGTCTTACTATTCACTTGCTATAATCTTTTTATACACTTAATATAGTCTTACTATGCGCTTACTATACTCTTACTATACACTTAATATCTTACTATGCACTTAATATAGTCTTTTTATACACTTAATTGTAATTGTATAAAATAGTAATTGTATAAACAGACTATAGTGTCTAGTAAGACTATAGTGTCTAGTAAGACTACAGTAAGTGTCTAGTAAGACTATAGTAAGTGTATTACAAGACTATAAAGAGTGTATAGTAAGACTATAGCAAGCGTATGTTAAGAGTACAGTAAGTGCATAAAATGGCTACAGTAACTGCATAGTAAGTGTGTAGTAAGTGTATAAAAAGACTATCGTTAGCACTTACTATAGTCTTTTTATACACTTACACTTAAGGAAAATGTGTGTATATGCATTGGATGCATATAGATCCAGGGAAAAAAAAAAATTTTGATCGGTTGATGACTCAATTTTTTCAGACGTGTTTAACGAACATGTCCACCAAGTTTGGTTCCATGAGACTAATTCCTTCAGGAGATTTACGACGTTTTATATAGCACATGTTGTAAAATTAGCCACACCTACAACTTTGTCAGCCAATTGCAGCAAAACGGTAAAGAATATCAAAAGATCTAAAACAGTATTTTTTTCCAGCTTGGTCCAAACATGTCGTGCAAATTTTGGTGATGATTGAGCCAAAACTGTGGAAGAGGAGATGCAAAAAAAAACTTTCAAAATGGCAGAAAATCTAGTCTGGCATAAATGGGTGTGTCATATGGATAGACGTGTATAGTTCCAATTAAAGGTAAAAAGAATTTTCATTCTAGGACTTATGTTTCAAAAGTTATAGGCCAATATATGCAAAGATTTTGAATTTCTTATTATAGCACCACCTTCAGGCCGATTGGTTTACATTTTGTCGCCTGAGTAGCAGTGAAGTTTTTGTGGCTAATTGACGTTGTGTGGGAGATGTAGCCGTGAAAAGACTTGTGGACGACATATGCTATTTCTTTATAATGGAGGCAATCTTTAATCAATCTGCATTAGTTCTTACAGATCACACCATGCCACTCAAAAAGGTACTATACCATTATATTCTACACAAAGTATATATTTAACCATGATCCAGAACTTGCTTGTTAGTTCTGCAAGTATTGTTGNTATTCTACACAAAGTATATATTTAACCATGATCCAGAACTTGCTTGTTAGTTCTGCAAGTATTGTTGGTGCATCATGATTTTCTAAACTGGACAATTTTATTTCTACAACATCTTAAAAAATCCCTCAAGCCATATTTGTACTTTGCTGTACAGAAATGTTGCCAAGATAACAAAACCACTCCTGCCAGGACTTGAACCTGGTACTTCCATGAACAGAATGGATGCGTTACCATGATACACCACAGGAGTTTGGTGTGAGCTTGCTGCAACATCCTACAGGAACATAAAGCTCAGGCTGCTACTGATGTTAAAGCCTCTAATGCAAACACACCAAGTCAGCCTGAAAGCTGAAATCTGACATTTAGAAACTTGACAAGCAATAATGATACTCTACAAAACAGCAAGCAACTTCTGGATGACAGGTTACCAGTTTATATAAAAACACAAAGTGCATGTGGCCTGTTTTGACATCGTGTATACAAGTGATTTGTTCCTTAAATGTAAAAATCTGACAAGAGTTTAGCGTTGTTTGGGATGCCACTGCAGAGTATCTTAAAACAAGGAATTTCAATTTCTGCACAAACTAAAGTATCAGTCATTTTTATATCCTGGGTGGGTTTGGCCCACTCAGTTTCACCAGAGCCCCGTTTGCCAGGTGAACATTTCCAGGTGAATCCAGACAGGTCTCTATGGCAACCATAGCAACCAGGTAGCAAGGTAAGCTACCTGCTACAGCTCACCTTGTCTGGCAAGCCTGTACTTTGCCTGTTTCCGCCTCCCACGGCAAGGACGCAGGGTTGGATTTTGGGAGGCATTAATTTGGACTAATTAACTTTACTTGCCATCCTGGCTCACAATTCAAATTTTCACCAAAAGATGCCAATTTCAGATATTTAGGATTATATATCAATGTCATTATTAACTGCCAATTTTTTTCCAAGACAATTGTAAAGTACTTTTATTTTTAATAGCTGCCAAGTTGGGCCACTTCTATTTTTGTCATTTTTGTCCATTAAATGACAGAAATGCGTCCGGAAATTGCGAGAAATTTGTCCGAGAGAAATGAGTCCATAAGTTGGGAGAAAAATCATCCATGAGAGAAATGCCAAATGCAAAAAATTGAGCCACGCAAGGAAATTGAGCAACAAAACAACAAATTCATCCAAAGACCAAACATCTCCACAATTATAACCTATATTACATTACATGGAATAGTCACTTACCATTATGGTCTTGCTTGTGTGGCTGCACATCTTGTTGGTAGTTCCACCACAGGAAGTCCAGGAAACTGGCCTCTGCTGGACCAAGTAACTCAGCCTGAAAGATATTAAACACAGAAATTCATAAGGACATGTTGATGGAACAAAGCCATTTTAAACCTGAGTGTATTATAGATGACTTACCATTATTAACGATCAGGTGATGATGTCATCATGTAGGTAGCCGCCACCCAACAAGAGGACCAGGAGACTTCAACTGTGTGTACGTAGTGTGGAGTTGTATTTTGTGCTGCCAGTAACATTAGCTACTGATTTTGGCCGCGCCAAGTTTAAGAACAAAATAACCAAGTGTTATCATTAGCTGCAAGTCTCAGTCATTTTAAGACTCACAATACTGCCACTATACATAACATTAGCTTGTACTTTAGCCATTAAACATCAAGATGAATTTGACCATTAACTGATTAAATATCAACTTACCATCATCTCCACTGAGACTGGTGCTTCCTTCCCACAAGTGGTTGTGCAAGAAATTCATCCATAAAATACAAGAAATTTGTCCAAATGAAATTCCTCCATCAAATGCAAGAAATTTTTCCATAAAGTGTGAGAAATTCATCCATTAGAGAAATGTCAAAAGTGATAAATTGAGCCACAAAATGAGAAATTGAGCCGCAAAATGAAAAATTGAGCTATAAAATGCAAAAAGTTTGTCAAAAATGAAATTATCCAAATGCAAATTTGCTCTACCCAACTTACACCTGAAGCATAAGAATTAAAAGTTGTCACCATACTGTGGTGCTGTTTCTGATTTGAACTGTAGGGAGTGTGTAGTAGCAGCAGCATAACATATTGTAGCATCCACACTAACATCGCAGCAGTAACAAGCCATGCCAACACCTGCTAAACATGCAGTACCATACCAACAAGCTGGCTAAAGCTGTTAGCACATAGCTAAACATGCTACCACCCACACAGCAACAACTAGTGTAACAGTAACAAAGCCACAAATGACCTGCAAGCACCAACAGGTTTGCTAACATTAGCAAGACTAAACAAATCAACTCACATAACTGACTAAAACCAATTTCAGAGTTAAATCACAACCACACGGCATCATTTCAATTCAGCCATTAACAGCTCAAAACAGAGTTTTTACAGCAGCAACACAACTCATTTGCAACATTAAAACCATACAGCTTAGCATGAAACACAAAAACATTGGAACATGTTCACATACAAACAGCGCACACAACAAAAAGGTTAAAAAAAAAAAAAGTTTCCTACCTTTGCTGTCTTCGCGTGATGATTTGATGAGTTCCACCTGGTGGTCCTGGTTTGCGCAGGTGTGTGAGAGCGCGCGTCACAGCAGCATTTAAAACATTTTCAAACCGCCAGGCAAAACCAGCGATACAGACCAGCAGCCCAACAAACAATATTAAAGCTGTTAGCACGCTGCTAAACGTGCTAACACCCACACAGCAGCGACTAACAAAGCCCAACTGACCTGCGAGCATGTTTGCTAACATTAGCATGCATGCCAACCAAGACTAAACGGCAACTCAAACAACTGACTGAAACAACAATTTCAGAGTTCTATAACCACACAGCCACAATGGCATCATGACCAAAACCAACATACATGTTAAAACTAAGAACAACCAACAGCAAAGTGACGCGAAGCATGTGTCCTACCTGTTCAGACAAGCTAGGTGAATGGAGCGAGAAGGCTGACGTACAAGCTGTATTTGTACAGTTGGGCCCTACCATGACTTATCGACGCGAACTTTTTCACAAAACTCATATTCAAACTAGTCATCAGCTCTAATAAAAATAAATCTAAGTAAAATTAAATAAAAGTAATTTGTAAATCTCGCCACAGCTGGATAAATTGTCAATGTATTTGACCAAGTTTATTGATTACGTATATGCTTGACACTGTTGGTTTAGTCCATACCGCCAGTCAGAAAGGGGCGGGGCCAGCAGTAAACCATTCAAGTTGGTGTAAAACCGAAATATGACAAATAAACTTGCTTTGATGAAGTTAAAGTGTGGAAACAACAAAGACGTAGAGAGAAATTGAGGATTTAGAGTTTTAGTGTTAAAAGTACAAAAAATTGATTACGTATGATTTATCACGAGTAAAATTGCTGTTAATAAAACTCGGTACTTCCTGTATGCATTTCAGAATAAAAGCTCTCCAAGGAATCTGCTCTACCATGAACCATTGTGGGGCTTTTATTGTGAAAGGAAAGCAGGAAGTTTTGTGTTTCTATTGGCTGTACCTTTACTATCTAAAATTGCAAGCACGTGTTGTGAATGTATTAATTAGGGGCTAAATTGGTATTTATGCTAAAAAGAGAAATTCAGAGCAACAAAACTGAATAAATCATGATGTACTGATGGAGTAATGTTGTGAAAATTGACATGAAGAGAAATTTACCACCAAAACAGTGCAGAAATACACACTGAATTTGCATCAACAGCACACATTAATGAACGAACAGAGAGAGAGAGCTATTAAAATGTGTTCAAATATTAAAATAAAATGGGGGAAATAGAAGTAAAGGTGTGCTTGTTGGCCTAAAAGAGAATCAAAATGTAAATGTAGCCGCAAGCAGCAGTAAGTGGCGTCCGAGCACATACGATGACGCCATGAATGATTCTGTTTTTGCTGAAGTCGTAATGCAGATACTCGTCAACTTTGGTGACAGACCTAATCATTCATCACGACTTCCATCACATATTTCTCAGTCCGCTCATCCTTAAACGTGTAGTATTCACTGGTCAAGCTTTCTTTCCTCTGTATTGGTTGGCTTTGATCAATCCAGTTCTCTTTTTCCAGCCTGACCTCTGACCTCTGACTGAGTTTGCTGCCAGCAGCTGAAAGATGCTTTAACAGAGAACGTGAGGAATAAGCGATCCGGGTCAGGTTGAAGTGAAACTTTTTTTTTTTCCCTGTTCTGGATTAAATTGGATTTCGGTCCAGATCCAGACTGGATCTACTGAGTATTTGGCCTTTAAGTCAGTCTGAAGGACTAAATACTACAGTATATCCACGTCTACTCCATATAAATTTTTCTGCTTGTTCCTGTCGCTGCACAGCTAACGAGACTTAACAAAAGTTGCATCACATGACTTCTACAGATGATGCATCTTCCGAATGTATAGCATTATTTCTTGATAATACGTACAACCAAAGCTTCAAATAAACACAGGATACGCGTGGCGGCCATCATGCGAATGCGCACGTGTTGCTAAAGTCGAGTGTAATCGTGGCCTTAAGGGACTTTGACTCAGTTTTAAAAACAAAAAATCCACCCTAAACTACTTTAGCATTCTCAGAAAAATAGCTGTTGGGATTGCGACATCTCAAGGTTCATGTTCTGATGTGATGTACGGCAGACATCTCAAAGGTCACGAGGCCGAAACACGTGGTGGAGGAACTGTCTTTGCTTTCTTAAAGGGGACATATGTTTTTTTAATTTTATTTCCATAACATGCCTGGTTAGACACACCCACCGTGTACAAGGCTGGTGAGCGAGTGTTTGCCAACATCTGAAGTTCACAGTCAAAAAGCTCAGAAAGCTGGACAGTAGTGTGTGTGACCGCTAGCGACGGACCTCCACACACAACCTGTTCCTAAACACATCATCCATGTTGTTTTTCTAGCGCATGAACAGTTGGCGCGCTTGTACAAGCCAGTGCTCACAAAAAAATTGGAGGCATACGGATGTCCACACACAGGGGTNCGCGCTTGTACAAGCCAGTGCTCACAAAAAAATTGGAGGCATACGGATGTCCACACACAGGGGTGTGCATGCGTGTACCCTCTGACATAAGCTGCTGACAAAATTTAGCACATGGGCCTTTGTTTCATTCCAGCCTTAAAGAGACAGAGCCTAAAAAAAAAAAAAAAAAAAAGGCCTGTTTTCTCTCAGTGTGCACATTGCTGCTGCAACAAGGAGAGAAGACGTGGATTAATGTGTTTCTGCACCTTAAAGCATTGCAAATGTTTCAAAATAAAAAAATAATATGGAAATCGATATGTCCCCTTTAAACATGTATGAGACATTTACTGTTTGTATAATACTGTAGAGTGACACGTCATTAATTTCAAATGACATTATATATTTTTTAATATTCTGTATTATTGAAGCATTTTACTCAGTAACGGTGGATTTTTACTTTAAATACACGTTTGCAGCTGATGCTGAAGTCCTTTCCTCTCTGACACTTCTCCACAGCTTTTTTTTTCCTCCACTTTAACCCAACATCCTCCCTCCCAGCGTCGAGTTTTTGGGAGAATTCCTCACAAACTCACCTCCTTCCTCCGTCTTTGTGTTTTTGCAGCTGAGAAGCTCCTTCAAACAAGCATTCAGCAAGAAGAAATCTCCCAAGTCGGCCTCTTCCCACTCTGACATCGAGGAGATGACGGACTCCTCGCTGCCGTCCTCCCCCAAACTTCCCCACAATGGCACCACAACCACCAGCCACATGCTCAGGAACACACACTCCAACACACTGTACGTACACACACTCAGTAAAACTAGCCATGCCACAACGAGAAATACTCTGCTTTAGGAAACAGTCCCGGATTTGGAAATTTTACTTTTTACTTCTTTTTTTTAATGCAAGTAAAGAAAATGTACTCAAGTATACAAACTAAAAAGTACTAAATTCCATTTGCTCATGTGTCAAAACTTCAAATTTACGAGCTTTTACAACCGTTAAAGAAAGGAGGAAAAGAAGGATAACAGGAACAACAGAAGGATGGAAGGGAGGAAAGATAAAAGAATAGAAAGAAGGAAGACAAGAATGAGGCAAAATATAAAAGAAATGAGGAGAGAAGACAGGAATGAGGGGAAGAAATCAGAAATGAAGGGAAGACAAAAAGAAGTAAAAAGGAAAGAGAGGAAGGAAAGATTAAAGGACCATACTGTCCACTTTGCATGTTTGAGCCTAATATTATCAACTTTTATACATGTAACGTTACTGACAATCATTTCCCAAAGGATAAAACCGTATTTCAGCTTTCCTGATATTTTGCTAAATCTCTTAATCTTTCAAAATCAAATATTCAAGTGATACACCCACCTTAAAAATCCATGTTTCTCCTGCTAATAGTTACACAGCCTTATGAAGTCACGGTCCTTTAAATTTTTCCATAAACGCAGGTCTTCTTTTGGGACTATATTCCCCGGTGGAGGCATACATTCACTCCACGCTTTTTATTGAGCTTAAACACTAAAATTACATAACTTCTAAAAAAACCTGAATACACGTCTTGTTGGTGATGATGGATTACCTATCCCAAGAACGTTTACAGTATCAACAAGTTGATTTTAATAGAGAATGAACTGAAACCAGTGGAGGTCTGGAAGGTAGGAAAAACATTTTTAATTCACCGTTCCAGTAGTATGCTTTGGGAAATGATTGTCAGTAACATTACATGTATGAAAATTGAACATGAGGCTCAAACATGCAAAATGGGTGGTATGGTCCTTTAAAAGTACAAAGAAAGAAAAAGAGTTCATGTCCTGTATAATGAGTAATGTAAATGTGTGTGTGTTTGTGTGTGTGTGTGTGTGTGTGTGCGTGCGTGTGCAGACTGTCAGAGTGTTTGGACAGCGAGGCGGAGACGGTGATGCAGCTTCGCAGCGAGCTCAGGGAGAAAGAGATGAAGCTGACTGACATCCGACTGGAGGCTCTAAGCTCCGCCCATCAGCTGGACCAGCTGCGAGAGGCCATGAACCGCATGCAGGTCTGCACACATGCACGCGCACACACACACACAAATTTAATTCATGTCTGACGTGCACCCTTGCATGCAGCTGGAAATTGAGAAGCTGAAGGCGGAGAACGACCGTCTGAAGGTGGAGAATCAGGGCAGCAGGACCGGCTCCCAGGCCTCCATCTCGTCCTCGCCGCCCCAGCACGCACAGGCTGCGGGCCCCGGGGCCGCCCTCCCCCAGCACAGCCTCAACCTCACCACCAGCGAGTCCTCCAGCCTGGGTAAGACGGGGCGGGTTATGTTTCTGGAAGATTTATATGAGTTTATTTAGAGACATTTTGGACATTATTTTAATTTGTAAAATAGACATTTTTATAGATTTGTAACTATAGATGGTTTGGAAAGGAATGTCAACAGGAAATGGGAAATACATGTAGGAGCCTTGTTTGACTTTGCCTGTTTCCTATCAGACATGCTGCTGGACGACATCGGCGGAGAGGNGGAGCCTTGTTTGACTTTGCCTGTTTCCTATCAGACATGCTGCTGGACGACATCGGCGGAGAGGGAGGGATGAGGAAAGAGGGACGACACGTGAAGATCGTCGTCAGCCTGGACGAAGACGCCAAGTGGGGAGAGGTGAGACCTGATTGGTTAGACATGAAAAACAGATTTTTACAGATGCCATTGATTATGATTGGCATGGCAGCAGCAGAACTCAGTCCTTTTATTTCCATTGCAGGAGACGTGGCATCGCCACTTCCTGATTGGCTGCATTGGCGTGAGTGGGAAAACCAAGTGGGATGTCCTGGATGGGGTGGTCCGACGTCTTTTCAAGGTAAACACCAGCAGGGTGACATACAGCATGGAATAAAACAACAAGGCCATGGTAGCAATTTGGGAATCAATGACCATATTTAATTTTTTAATTTTTTTTTAAGAGAAAAAAGAAAGAAAAAAGAAGAAAAAAGGGAAAAAAGAAAGAAAAAAAACAACAAAAAAACATTTTGATTACAGTGCATTCTGTCATAAACCCTGGATTATTAAATATGTGTGTGTGTGTGTGTGTGCGTCAGGAGTACATCACCCACGTGGACCCGGTGACCCAGCTGGGTTTGAGCTCAGACAGCGTGGAGGGTTACAACATCGGAGACATCCACCGGCTGAGTAACCCCAGCGCCGCCCGCACGCCCGAGCTGCTGCCCTGCGGCTACCTGGTGGGAGACAGCAACACCATCAACATCCAGCTTAAAGGTACCAATGCTAACAATGCTACGCTATCAAGCTAACACCATCCCATCTGTAACCCAGCTATCTCTCTGCTGACCAGATTATTCTGTTCTCTCTGCTGTGACCAGATTATTCTGTTCTCATGGCTACCAGGAATACAGACAGAAAGGGGGGGAAAAAAAAAACACACAAATAAATTTTTGGAAAGTTTGGGTAACTGGACCAGAACAAAAAAGACAAAATGAGTCTGGTACAAATCTTAGTTAATTGTTGCTCTGCACATTTGCACATAACTAAAATGTGATCAGCACAGTGTGACTTCCTGTAATGCACTTTTTAAAGTTTTTGACACAAAGGTTAGCTTTGCACACTGAGTTTCCTCAGCATTCAAAGCTTGACAAAGACAAACATTATCTGCACTGCGTGTGAAAACCGTGATTCTGATCAACATGATCTGATGCTCTGAAACATACACAGAACACCAGCAGATGGTGCCAGAGGGAAACTTAACACAAGTACAACCTCTCATCCCATTTGAATAGTCACTAGGAGGAAGTATATATGAACTTTACAAAAAAAATAAATTATCTTTATACCTAAAACTTATCTAAAAGTTATCTTTATATCTTTATACTGTAAAAATGAAAAATAAAAATAAAAACTCAGGAACCATAAAAGGAAAGTTGAGACTTAAATATATTTTTCAATTGGAAATCAAATCTTGCTTAAGTTCTCAGAACAGACTTGGACCGGCCTTGCTGACAATGTGTGTGTGTGTGTGTGTGTGTGTGTGTGTGTAGGCGGCAGCAGCGAGAGCGTGGACTCTCTGGTTTTCGACACTCTGATCCCGAAGCCGATGCTGCAGCGTTACGTGTCGCTGCTGAGGGAGCACAGGCGAGTCATCCTGTCGGGCCCCAGCGGCACAGGAAAGACCTACCTGGCCAACCAGCTGTCTCAACACCTCCTGCTGCTGGAGGGGCGACCTCTGACCCCGCACGCCATCGTCACTTTCAACGTGGACCACAAGTCCAGCAAGGTACATGCACAAATATTCTGTGTGCTTGCATATGGGCTACGCTCTCATGTTAGGCTGCAGTCGTTTCCTCAGGTACGAACAGAGTTGAACAAAAAAAGCTTTTAAGTCTGCTGCTTCTTTCACGTGTAACAGTTTACAGAAGGATTTGAAAATGTCTGAGCGGAAGTCAAGTCGATGCTAAAGAAACAGGAAATTGGCACCACTGGTCAGTGTTTTTGTTTTTAGACTGTCAGGAAGGTCAGACAAGTTTATTTTTCTTTCTCTTGAAAAAGAGATTTTTACCTCAATGAGACTTACCTGGTTACATAATGATTAAATTTTAAAAAAATTAAAATAATTTATGCAGGAGAGTATACGAGGGCTCAAACTGTATCTGCTGCATTTTTGTGATGTTTGCTCTCTCTCTCTCTCTGCAGGAGTTGCGTCAGTACTTGTCTGGCCTGGCAGAACAGTGTAGTGGCGATCCGGGGGTTGACAGCCCTCTAGTGGTCATCCTGGACAACCTGCACCACATCAGCTCACTGGGAGAGATTTTCAACGGCCTCTTCAACTGCAGCTACCAGCACTGGTATAAACACACACACACACACACACAACAAAACGGTTCCATAATATTTCATACAGTGTCTTTAGGTAAATAGTACTTTATTAATCCCCCCAAAAAAGGAAAAATTGCTTAATAATTCAACCCGACGAGGATGGGACTCGAACCCACGTGTGCAGAGCACAATGGATTAGCAGTCCATCGCCTTAACCACTCGGCCACCTCATCCTGTGCAGAACACGCACACTGTTCACTCCATCAAGAGACCCTCTTTATGCACTGTCAGATTTAATACATCAACACCTCCAGACAGCAGATAATAATAATGATTATTATTTTTATTATTATAATAATACGTGTTTTGTCTCTTTTCAGCCCGTACATCATCGGCACAATGAGCCAAGCCACATCCTCCTCCCCAAACCTCCAGCTTCACCACAACTTCAGGTAAGCTGCTGCCGTCAGCATCATCCACACTGAGGCACTGGATGTTCAAGATGCTAAGATCTTTACAAGCTCTTAAAGGACCATACCTGAGATTTTGCAGGTATGGTCCTTTAATGGTTGTCCGTTACTGACAACCATTTTCCAAAACATCAACCTGTATTTTCAGTTTCCTGTTATTTTGCCAAACCCCCTAATCTTTCAAAATAAAATGTCCAGATGATACATCCACTTTAAAATTTAATGACAAGATTGGAGAAGGCACAGTCATTTTAATTTCTCATAAAAGTAGTCTGGGACTATATTCCCTGGCAGAGACATACATTAACTTCAGTGTAGCTCTGTGTTGTGTCGATTAAATTAAATAACTTTGAAAAAAATGTATTTGATGTCTTGTTCGCTGTGATGGATTACATATCCAAGCAGGTTTCAAGTCTGCACCAGCTGATTTTAATAGCATACCGGAACGAACTGCAACTACTGGCATTCTGGAATTAAGGAAAAACAATTCTAAAATATAAAGCTCCAGCAGTATGTTTTGGAAAATGGCTGGCAGTAATGTAACATGTTTGCAGCTCAAACATTCATAATCACCGGTATGGTTCATACATTTGATATACAGTATGTGTATTAAAAACTTTGTGGAATATTTCTGACATACCTGTGTGATGATCAGGTGGGTGCTGTGTGCCAACCACATGGAGCCGGTGAAAGGATTCCTGGGTCGCTACCTGAGGAGGAAGCTGATCGAGACGGAGATTGGAAGCCGAACACGCAACATGGAGCTGGTGAAGATCATCGACTGGATCCCTCGAGTTTGGCACCACCTGAACCGCTTCCTAGAGACCCACAGCTCCTCTGACGTCACCATCGGTAAGAGAAAACTGCCTGACCAAAGAATTAGCAACCTCTAAAACTCCATTGCTGTTGTCTCACGTCTCTCTGCTGTGCGGCCCACAGGACCTCGTCTCTTCCTGTCCTGTCCCATGGATGTGGAGGGATCCAGGGTTTGGTTCACCGATCTCTGGAACTACTCCATCATCCCCTACATGCTGGAGGCCGTGCGAGAGGGACTGCAGGTAACAAAGGCTCATGACACACACACACACACACACACAGGTTAGTAGTCCGTCTCTGTGTGAGGTCCCGCTACCATGAACATTTGTGGAAAGATTGGCGTTGGACCCAAGAAAGATTATGATGATCCACTTCCTGAATTTTTATCATACAAAGGCCAAATGCATACCTAGTCAGGAGGCAAACCTTGTTTATATGTTTTCATGGAAGGCGGGGCAAAAAGCTGTCATTAAGGGGTGGGGTCTTTGTTTTTGAAACATCAACATGATGAATCACATAAATGGGAAAAACGACAGAAATTTTCATTTTAGAAGAGAGAAGGTGTCAGTAACAGGAATTCTGTTTTTGTGATCTCCACTTGCTTGTAAATGAGGATATAAACAGAGATAACGGCTCACAGTTTCACTTTCTGTCTGTGGAGTGTGGACAGTGATGGAAAGAAAAAAATACAGCTTGAGAGAGAAACCTTAAAGGACCATACCACCCATTTTGCATGTTTGAGCCTAATATATTCAATTCCCATACATGTAACGTTACTGACAATCATTTCCCAAAGCGTACTACTGGAACGGTGAATTAAAAATGTTTTTCCTACCTTCCAGACCTCCATTGGTTTCAGTTCATTCTGCTATTAAAATCAACTTGTTGATACTGTAAACGTTCTTGGGATAGGTAATCCATCATCACCAACAAGACGTGTATTCAGGTTTTTTTAGAAGTTATGTAATTTTAGTGTTTAAGCTCAATAAAAAGCGTGGAGTGAATGTATGCCTCCACCGGGGAATATAGTCCCAAAAGAAGACCTGCGTTTATGGAAAAATTTAAAGGACCGTGACTTCATAAGGCTGTGTAACTATTAGCAGGAGAAACATGGATTTTTAAGGTGGGTGTATCACTTGAATATTTGATTTTGAAAGATTAAGAGATTTTGCAAAATATCAGGAAAGCTGAAATACAGTTTTATCCTTTGGGAAATGATTGTCAGTAATGTAACATGTATGAAAACTGAATATATTAGGCTCAAACATACAAAATGGGTGGTATGGTCCTTTAAATCCTTCCCACTTTCACACCTCATCACACCTGGTGATTCGCTGCATGAAGTCGGCATGCCTGGCGGAGTCAGAACATTTCGGTTGCAGCCCCCCAAATTCACCGATGGAAAGAGGATTTTTGTGCCTCCACAGCAGACATGTTGGAGGAAGTTCAGGGCCTTAAGCCACACCTGTGCACATTGCCTCACCTGTTGTGCTTTTCCTTATATTCCAAATAAGCAGCTTGTCTGTAAAATTGGTGAATGACAGAATCCTATTAATTCCATCCATGTATTCAAGGTACTCGGATTTTGCTTTAATCGTAGCACAGACCAAAAAAATTGGTGTTTAGATGTAAACAAATAAGACACGTTAATTTTTTCTTTGTCACTTATGTTTAATATACCTGCATAAATCTGCACCTGCTGTTTAGAGGCAGCACCATTTTGAATGAAAAGCTAATTATGTACTCTTCATTCTGTCTCTTCTTAGCTGTACGGTCGCAGGGCGGCATGGGAGGACCCTGCATACTGGGTCATCGATACTTACCCATGGTCGGCCACGCCCACTCCAGCTGATTGGCCCCCGCTGCTGCAGCTCCGCCCAGAGGATGTGGGGTTTGANGCCACGCCCACTCCAGCTGATTGGCCCCCGCTGCTGCAGCTCCGCCCAGAGGATGTGGGGTTTGATGGGTACTCTGCCCCAAGAGAAGGAGTCCGAAAAGAGGCGGCGCAGAGTGACAGCGACGCAGATCCCCTGGTGAGAAAAACACATAAAAAAGAACAATTTAACATGTGACGCGTACATTCTGTTAGCATCGACTGATGAGCAAATTAATTATACGAAAATATTTTCTCACATTTAACCCAAAATCTCGCTTATTTCTGATTTCTCTGGATAGCAGCTTACCACCTTTTGGCTGAAAATATGAATGAAGTCTGTTCAAACAAGAATAAAATGTCCATTATTTTTGTAGTTTCACTTTTTAAAATCAACAGGATCACAAGCTACGTTAGCAAGATGGCTACAGAAATAAAACTGCAAAAAGGTGAAGTTATCAGAATTTTCTGCCGTCTTTTGTACATTGAACATGTTCAAACGTAACTTTAAAACCCTTCCACCACAAGAAGGCAACAGTTCCTAGCTGCATGGCAAAATAAAATCCAGGTCAAATTTTTTACACAGAGCCTGCATTCACAGCTATTTGCAAAAAAAAACCTCAAAAAAATACGAGACTCAGTGCAAGATGGCTTAGCACTTAGCATGTTGAGTAGCCTAACCTACATTTAATACACTGGAGCTCAAACATGCCACTAACAACTCCAAACATGATTGTAAAACGTGTCAATGGCTTATGGGATCGATTCCTTTTATTTTTAGTTTGTTTAAAACACGCTGAGACAAACTGAGCTATTTCTAGGTAGAAGGAGTGTTCGTATGTCTGAGTTTTACACTTTTTCTTTCTCCCATCAGATGAACATGCTGATGCGGCTGAAGGAGGCGGCCACGTCTTCCAGCCCGCAGAGCTACGACAGCGACTCCAACAGCAACAGCCACCAGGAAGACATCCTGGACTCATCGCTGGAGTCCACGCTGTGATTCCATCAAAGAGCAACACCGGATCAGTTTTCAGAAGGAACTTTTTTTGTTGACGACGTGATTTCACCTTAATTTGGGTGCAGGTAACCCAAATATTAAAAAAAAAAAAAAAANACCGCTGTGGCCCGCGGCTCCTGTTGGGAGTCTGTTATCGATGTCAACTTCACAAACGCAGCCTGAAGCATCACCAGCCATCAGCATCAACACCAGCCAGGATCCCTCCAGCATCCTCCACCTTCAGCTCCTCAGGCTGCAGAGAGACAGAGAACACACACCAGGATGGATGGATGGATGGATGGATGGATGGAAGGATGGATAAACAGCTGTTTTCTGTTGTTCCATTTGTTAAGAGGTTACATCCGGCCAGTGTGAATGTTTAATTCTCCAATCTGTAAAAACCTCAGTGCAGCAAGGCGTAACATACTTCTGTGTTCTATGACATAACTGTTATGTCAAGACTAAAAAGTTTAATAGTGTCTTTTGTTCAGTTAATTATTAAGACAATTAAGCTACAGTATTTGTTAGCAAAATTTTCCATTTTTTTCTGCTGTTTAAGTTGGACTCAAACCTCAAATTTAAGAGGCGTTGCCCTGAAGTTTTGAGTCTAAGGTTTTCTTTTAAGCTGAAAAGTTGCCATTAAAAACTGACTTTCAGCATAAGAGAACAAGCATGCTGGAAAGTTAGCATTCACAGTGGCCAGAATTTACCTTTATAAAGTGAAATAATGTCCTTAAATAAAAATCATGCAAGTAAACTTTCCATGTCATTTCACAAAAAAAAAAAGCCTCAACCACTGAACTCCTGAGTTTGTGCTTTGAGCCCTGAGGTCTCCATACATTTTGGCCCAAACAGGCTGTTGTAGCACAAATCTCCTTTGGTGCTGGATGAATTAAAAGAAACAATGCCTTACTCTTTTTTTATAACAGACTATGTGCATTAGCGGATTCTTTATTATTTATAAATGGCTGTAAAGCTAACAGGGCTCAGTGTCGATTCTCTCCCCGAGCATCCTCCTTATTGTCATGTCAAACGTGGAAGCCGTGGGATTGAAGAGACGTGAATGAGAAGCCGTACTGTGGTTATGACAGTGCTGAGAAACTGATGAACGGATTTGGACCACTAGCAAGAAAAAAACAAACAAAAAAGAAAAACATATGTTTGGTGCTTGAAAGCATTATTTTTCATGGGTTGATTGGATGAGGAGGGAAGCAAGAAAATATGTTAATTTTATACCTCATCAGCATCCTTTGCTGCAACTGCAACCCTATGCTTTTGCCATGCTCATCATCTCGTTTGTGTGACTTGTGATGAACAAAAGTGTCATAAAAACATTTTGAATGCATTATGTGACAACTAGTGGATATGCTGCTCTGTTTATAGTGGTATAATTAAATTGGAGGTAATGATGTAAAGGTATAAAATTACTTGTGGGTGAATGAAAATGGTGTGACATCATTTCAGTGGCTTGAAAGTAGAAAAATTGTACTTTTTTTTTTCCCAGCCTGCCTTTGGGCTGTTAGAGTCTGGGGTTATGTAGTTCAGCATCACTTCCATTTGCTTCTCAGTGTTTTGTCACCAATCCTATGCAACATTTTGATCTTAAAGTGGAAGCCAAAACCCTGAAGGTGCATTTATTCCCTCTCCAAAAGCTTTTTTTTTTTTTTTTTTTTTTCCAGCACTGCCTAGATGATGATGTACAGCATGAAAACCAGATTTTGTGACTTTTTGGACTTGTTCTTTGTCCATGTGTGTCTGTGTATTTTATAGAGGCCCTCCTTGCTATGGTCATTGTAAGCACAAAGAGACTGATGGTTCTCTGTTTGTTCGTGTTGTGTAAAGCCTGCTTCGGCTTAGAGAGGTGTGGATGATGATGAACAAGTGACAAGTCTGTCAGTTTATTAAGATACTCACAAACTCAATGAATGTTTAGCCTTCTTTGCTATGTACATTTTTATATGTAACATAACTTTGTAAATAGTTGATTACCTTGCAGCATTTTGATGACTTTTTTCTAGTGGATTTGTTACAGTTACTTGAAAAGGAGTATTTTGTGTACAGTCTCTTTACACCAGAGCAGATTGATGCTGTTTGGTCTGTCCAGAACTCTGAGAACTAAATCTGATATCACTGTACTAGTCTTAAGTTATTGTGATTCAATAAAATTAACAATTATTTATGACTGAATTTGTTGAAATTAGTCTTTTATGAATTTAAATAACAGCATACAAGCTCAGCTGGAAATTGTTTACAGTTTTATTTTTTTTGTACAAAAAGTGTGAAATAAACAAATATATACAGCACATAATACAACATACATATTAAAAAAAAATTCATATAAATTATTAACGAAATAGCTACATTTTCAATAAACAACTCTATTAAAATTCAAAGTGAAAGTAACTCAATATTCTTGGCATAAAATGTCCATACAAAATTGTACAAAATACTGTACAATTGAATTAAGCTGTGCAAAACAGCAAATTGTGTCTCAGAAGCGGAGCCTGCTACAGTGCGCATGTGCTGATGTCGTGAGGAGTTTACTTTTACAGGAAACTTATTGATTAATTTTTCAAATAAATCAAGTTTTATGATGTCTCATTTCAGCAAGGCTGCTTCTGACGAACCTTTTCACATACAGTTATTTATTTCTGCTTTACAGTCAAACATGGGTTATATATTTAATAAATTAAGATACTGTTATTTCTTCGTCATCTGACTCTGAGAAGTCTGAGTGCTTGCTAGAGAAAGACGGAGAGGACATGTTGGAGCCTGTCCTCAGTCTCTCTCCGCCAAAGGCCTCCTCTTCATCCTCTTCATCCTCCGCTGAGGACTTCTTGCCCACATCACTGAGATCCGGATGCGGGTTCGCTTTGGTGGGAAGCGTCTGCTCACGGCAGCCGCCGGTTGAGAGGAGCTCCCTTTCCTTCGAGTTCCTCCATTTCATCCGCCGGTTCTGGAACCAGATTTTCACCTGGAGACGGAAGGAAACGTTCAATAAACAGGTTCTCTGCAGCACCTGAACGCGTCTTTACGGGATAATTCCTCACAGCACGTTTGCAGCGCTTTAAGGACTCTGAAAATATTTACCTGCGAGTCTTTTAATCCAAGTTTAGAAGCCAGTTTCTTCCTGTCGGGTTTGCTGATGTATTTCTGTTTCTGGAACATTTTCTCCAAAGCTTTGCGCTGCACGTCAGAGAACACCGCCCTCCTCAGCATCCCTCTGCGGGGCTTCCCTCTGGCGGCCAGAGGCCACGAAAAAGTCCCGGGGATGGGAACAACGGAGGAAGATGCTACAAGGCAACACGGAGAAGAGAAACAGAAACGAGTTACTTTCCTGTGCCAGCAACTCAGAATAAACCGTAAGAATGGCCGTAAAAGAGAAATTCTCTAGATCACAATAACCACAGATTACAGAGATAAAAACTTAAACTCACACAGACTTAGAAAGCTATAAATAGATATGATACTGATTTCTCCTCACAGCCAAACTTTTCTGCCGTTTATTTTATTGGTTGTTTACCCTTTTAAGGACGCAATACGTCTCCGTTTTGAGTGAAATGGCACGAGGTGACTAATTAGCACATTGGCCGGTCCCCAACGCATTGGTATGGTAAAGAGGTAGCATATCCTTTAAGGAACCCCGTGAGGGCGGACAGAGGAGTTAATAAACCGTGAACGGTAATTGTGTAGTAATGAACTAACGCAGAAAAGACTCTGGACAGGCGGCGAAGGCCATATATTATCTCAACAAAAGGAGATTTACACTTTCAAACTAAACACTACTGCATACCAGAATACTGATGGCGGAGGGGAGGTGGAGAGTTTGCTGCATTTTTTTT
>VXCM01007487.1:0-21253 GCA_014773175.1 Lucifuga dentata | reverse complement strand
GAGACACTCAGCCTGAAAGAGAGACATTCAGCCTGACGGAGAGACACTCAGCCTGACGGAGAGACGTTCAGCCTGACAGAGAGACACTCAGCCTGAAAGAGAGACATTCAGCCTGAAAGAGAGACGCTCAGCCTGACGGAGAGACATTCAGCCTGACGTTCAGCCTGACGGAGAGACACTCAGCCTGACAGAGAGACACTCAGCCTGAAAGGGAGACGTTCAGCCTGACGGAGAGACACTCAGCCTGAAAGAGAGACATTCAGCCTGACGGAGAGACACTCAGCCTGACGGAGAGACGCTCAGCCTGACAGGGAGACACTCAGCCTGAAAGAGAGACATTCAGCCTGACGGAGAGACACTCAGCCTGACGGAGAGACGTTCAGCCTGACAGAGAGACACTCAGCCTGAAAGAGAGACATTCAGCCTGAAAGAGAGACGCTCAGCCTGACGGAGAGACATTCAGCCTGACGTTCAGCCTGACGGAGAGACACTCAGCCTGACAGAGAGACACTCAGCCTGAAAGGGAGACGTTCAGCCTGACGGAGAGACACTCAGCCTGACAGAGAGACACTCAGCCTGAAAGAGAGACGTTCAGCCTGACGGAGAGACGCTCAGCCTGACGGAGAGACGCTCAGCCTGACAGACAGCCTGACAGAGAGACACTCAGCCTGAAAGAGAGACGCTCAGCCTGACGGAGAGACATTCAGCCTGACGGAGAGACATTCAGCCTGACAGAGAGACATTCAGCCTGAAAGAGAGACGTTCAGCCTGACGGAGAGACACTCAGCCTGACAGACACTCAGCCTGACAGAGACATTCAGCCTGACAGAGAGACACTCAGCCTGAAAGAGAGACGCTCAGCCTGACAGAGACACTCAGCCTGACAGAGACACTCAGCCTGACAGAGACATTCAGCCTGACAGAGACACTCGGCCTGAAAGAGACATTCAGCCTGACAGAGACACTTGGCCTGAAAGAGACACTCAGCCTGAAAGAGAGACATTCAACCTGACAGAGAGACAGCCTGACAGAGAGACACTCAGCCTGACAGAGAGACACTCAGCCTGACAGAGAGACACTCAGCCTGACAGAGAGACGCTCAGCCTGACGGAGACCTTCAGCCTGACAGAGAGACAACCTGACGGAGAGATGCTGAGCCTGACAGAGAGACGCTCAGCTTGAGAGACGCTCAGCTTGACGGACAGTCTGCGTCTGACTCACTGCAGCCACCACAACAACTCGTCTGTCTCAGTCCTCCGCTCGCTGCATGGGAGGAAGTTGTTAACGGCAGAATGGACGTTTTGTCGTGGCGGGCTGCCTGCTGATGTTGGACAGATCTTTGTCCTCCAGCTGCATCACGTTACATGAGAGTCATGAAGTTCAACCACTGCCTGACGCAGGATGCTGCTGCTAACCACAGCGACAACAAAGTGTGGAAATGGTGAGAGGACGTCCAGTGTCTTCCCTCGTCTCTTTAACGCGTTTGATGGTGAAGTATTAAATGCAGGCAGGACGTGATTTCTGCAGATGTTCTGATGTATTCAAAAGCGTGAGCGGTTTGAGCGAGATGGATTTTTTTGATGTGATGGTGTTTGATAATCGGAGAGGTTTGATTGGTTGAACAGAGCGGCTCGCCTGTCGTCAGGCCGAATGAAAACACAGCTGTGCAGCGATCAGAGCAGAAACATTGATGAATAGATGACAGGACAGCTGCTGTTTATGCTAGCTGCTTTGTTTCTGCCCTGCTGAATTTTACCTTTATGATCAGGTGTTTTTATCACTTTTAGTTCAGTCAGAGTCACTTAAAGGACCATACCACCCATTTTACACGTTTGACCAGTCTAACTTAGCTGGCGTTTCATTGCGTTGACATGTAGAGTCACAGACATTTCCTGATTTAATGTTGTTAACTCTTTAAATCGTCTCCTCATGACGCCTTTAACCGGCACGAATCTGCTGTTATTCACCATCACGCAGAGTAAATTGCTGTGAATAACTGTTGTGATTAAAGGACCATACTGGTGGTTTTGCACATTTGAACCCAATAAATACAACCCGCTTACATGTTACGTTACTGACAACCATTTTCTAAAACGTACTACTGGAGCACTAAATATTAAATTGTTTTTCCTACCTTCCAGACTGACAGTGGTTTTGGTTCAACCTGTAGAGACTTGAAACGTGTTTGAGATAATTAATCTGTCACAGTGAACACGGCGTTCTTATTTTTTTATCGAAGATACTTTAACCAGATCAGCGTACATGGAAGAAAATGTATGACTCCGCCAGGGAATGTAGTCCCAGGAGAAGACGGCTCTTACAGAGAAATTAACCAACGTACATATTAGCAGATGAAACATTGAATTTGAAGATGGGTGTGACATCTGAGCGTTTGATTTTGAAAGATTAGGAGATTTTGCAAAAATAACACAAAAAAATAAAATAAGGTTTTATCTTTTGATGGTTGTCACTTAAAGGACCATACCACCATTTTGCATGTATGAGCCTTATATATTCAATTTTCATACATGTTACGTTACTGACAATCATTTCTCAAAGGACAAAACTGTATTTCAGCTTTCCTGATATTTTGCAAAATCTNTAAATTTTTCCATAAACGCAGGTCTTCTTTTGGGACTATATTCCCCGGTGGAGGCATACATTCACTCCACGCTTTTTATTGCACTTAAACGCTAAAATTACATAACATCTAAAAAATACCTGAATCCACGTCTTGTTGGTGATGATGGATTACCTATCCCAAGAACGTTTCTGCTATTAAAATCAACAAGTTGATTTTCATTAAAATCAACAAGTTGATTTTAATGGCAGAATGAACTGAAACCAATGGTGGTCTGGAAGGTAGGAAAAACATTTTTAATTCACTGTTCCAGTAGTATGCTTTGGGAAATGATTGTCAGTAACGTAACATGTATGAAAACTGAATATACTGTATTAGGCTCAAACATGGTCCTTTAACATGTATGTGGGTTGTATTTATTGGGCTTAAACATGCAAAATCACCACAGTGGTCCTTTAAAGTAAAGCTGTGTCTGTCCTTTTTCTGATTTTTCAGATAGACTTTTTCTCCAGTTTGTTTTTTCTTCTCTGCGGCGTAACGAACAGGAAAAGCTTCACAGGCTTTTCTTGACTTTTGGAGTATTTGGGTTTTGTTTTTGGACATTTCTTACCGTGTTTCAGGTTCTGGAGATTAAAAATCATGTGTGTGTGTGTGTCTGTGTGTGTGTTCTCAGGCACATTCAGGATCCCGCCAGCCAGAGACTGACGTGGAACAAGCCTCCAAAAAGCGTCCTTGTCATCAAGAAGATCCGCGACGCCAACCTGCTGCAGCCTTTCAAGGAGCTCTGCATCTTCCTGACGGAGGTACAACCACGTCAGCTGCACACGCCACGCCAGCCGCACACGCCACACCAGCCACACACGCCACGCCAGCCGCACACGCCACATCAGAAGCCGATGTTAACTTTGTCTTTGCACGTTGTGTTGCAGGTGAAAAACATGATTGTTTACGTGGAAATGAAAGTCTTAGAGGACCCAGCCATTTCAGCTGATGAAAACTTCGGGGCCATCACCAAGAAATTCTGCACCTTCAGAGAAGGTAGAAGAAGCTGACAAGCTGACTTCCATCGTTTGGACTCCGTTGATAAAAATGCATTTGAACAGAGATTTTCCTGATTTTTCTCAGATCTGGATGACATCTCCAACCGCGTGGACTTCATCATCTGTCTTGGCGGGGACGGGACGTTGCTGTACGCGTCTTCGCTCTTCCAGGTGTTGCAGCAACGTTCCCGTCATGTTAAAATCAGCCTGCGTGGGTTTGTAAGTGTGTAGTTGTGACGTGGAAATCCTCTTCTTCTTCTTCTTCTGTGGTGTTTGTAGGACAGCGTTCCGCCTGTCATGGCCTTCCACCTGGGCTCGCTGGGCTTCCTCACACCCTTCAAATTTGACACCTACCAGTCTCAGGTCACCCAGGTCATTGAAGGTGCGTCAGCTTCAGAAGGCTACTGTCTTCTTTGTGAAACACGTTGTGCTCCATTTAACCTTTTCCACGGATATTTGTCGTCTTTTTTTTTATTTTTTACATGGATTTGTGTTTGTCTGGAAGGTAACGCCGCCATCGTGCTGCGCAGTCGTTTGAAAGTGCGAGTGCTTAAAGAAAACTGGGAGAAGAAGGCCAAAGTGGATGAAAAGGGCGTCATCCTGACCAATGGAGATGTGGAAGGAAGCCGTAAAGCCGCGCAGTATCAGGTACCTACCTCCAAAATGTCAGTATCAACGATCTGATCAACAGACCTGATACGATCAATCCGTTTGATTTTGCACTTTTCCTCAATAAATGAAACTCAAAGCTCTTTCTAAAGACATCTAATTTTTAAAAAAACAGGGTCAGTCAAAGAAAAAAGTAGATTTAAGTGTTGGTTTGTTCGGTTGATCGGCTTAAAGGACCATACCGTCATTTTGCACGTTTGAGCCTAACATATTCATTTTTCATACATGTAGTGTTACTGACAATCATTTTCCAAAGGATAAAACCGTATTTCAGCTTTCCTGATATTTTGCAAAATCTCTTTAATCTTTCAAAATCAAATATTCAAGTGATACACCCACCTTAAAAATCCATGTTTCTCCTGCTAATAGTTACACAGCCTTATGAAGTCACGGTCCTTTAAATTTTTCCATAAACACAGGTCTTCTTTTGGGACTATATTCCCCGGTGGAGGCATACATTCACTCCACGCTTTTTATTGAGCTTAAACACTAAAATTACATAACTTCTAAAAAAACCTGAATACACGTCTTGTTGGTGATGATGGATTACCTATCCCAAGAACGTTTACAGTATCAACAAGTTGATTTTAATAGCAGAATGAACTGAAACCAATGGAGGTCTGGAAGGTAGGAAAAACATTTTTAATTCACCGTTCCAGTAGTATGCTTTGGGAAATGATTGTCAGTAACGTTACGTGTATGAAAACTGAATATATTAAGCTGAAACATGCAAAATGGGTGATATGGTCCTTTAAACAGCGACTGAGATTAATTTCAGCTCAAAGTGAAAAAACATAAATGCAGCAAATAAAACGAGCTCAGATTTTAAAGTTCAAATGCAAACAACAAAACCCTCGACCTAAAATGTAAAATCTGAGAAAGTTGCTATTAAAAAGACTGCTTTTCAAAAAGATTGAATTTTTTGTGTAAATATAATTTTTCTAGTTTAATTTGTTGTTCATTCGTTGATTTTATCAGTTTAGGTCTTAAATTTATCCTGGAAGACGAAAAGTGAAGTAAAAATACTAACAAACCTGATGATGAGACGCAGCAGATCAGCACACACATACACACACACACACACACACACACATGTATGTACTGTATGTAACTTCATATAGAATTAATTTTTTTGTATTTTTGTTGATGTATTTTCCTGTGATGTGTAACAGTGGCATATTCTGACCACAAAATATTTGAAGTTTAATGAATTCTTCCCAAAATTATTCTCTTTTCTGTTTATATTTAAAAAAAAAAAAACAAACATATAATGATGTATGTATTATATCAGTTTGTTTTTCTGTCATGATTATTTATGTTTGTTCTGTTTTGTTATGATTATTTTTAAAAGATGTAAAAAATAAAAGACGTGAGGACAGTTTAGATTTTTCATCAGGAAAAGAAATAAGACAAACAGTAAAATCTTTTTTTCATGAATCTTATCGTATGATTTTATTTAAATCAGAATGTTTTGTTTGTTGAGGTGCTGAATGAGGTGGTGGTGGACAGAGGCCCCTCCTCCTACCTGTCCAACGTCGACCTCTTCCTGGACGGACACCTCATCACCACTGTGCAGGGAGACGGTGAGTTCAGCCGCGTCCCGCCTGCTTTCTGTCCTATCCAAACAAACGACTCAGAGAAATGTTTCATTTCTGATCAAATCTTCAGATAAAACCCAAGTTAGTTTTCATTGAGCAGTATAGTTACAGTGTGTGTGTGTGTGTGTGTGTGTATGTGTGTGTGACAGGTGTGATAGTGTCAACGCCCACAGGCAGCACAGCGTACGCGGTGGCAGCAGGAGCATCGATGATCCATCCCAACGTTCCGGCCATCATGATCACGCCCATCTGTCCACACTCGCTGTCCTTCAGACCCATCGTGGTGCCGGCCGGCGTGGAGCTCAAGGTGCAACGCTGCATGTGTCTGCTGCATGTTTGCTGCACATTTTCAGCAAGTTTGCTGCATATTGGCTACATGTTGGTTGTGTGTTGCTGCAGGTTTGCTGTGTTTTCAGCAAGTTTGCTGTGTGTTTGCTGCATGTTTGCTCTATGCTTGCAGCAAGTTTGTCGCGTGTTGGCTGCAGGTTTGCGGCATGTTGGCTGCATATTTGCTACATGTTTGTAGTGTGTTTGCTGTGTGTTTGCAGCACGTCTGCTGCATGCTTATATCAGGTTTTCTGCATTTTGCTGCAGGTTTGCTGCAGGTTTTGCAGCTCCTGCAGTTTGTGATGCAGGAATGAAGGAACTCCAGCAGAATGAAGCAATGAGAGAAAAACCTGCATGTTTTCTTCATGCTTTTTGTTTTGCGTGTTGTTTGTCAGATCATGCTGTCGCGTGACGCCAGGAACACGGCTTGGGTTTCTTTTGATGGAAGGAAGAGACAGGAGATCTGCCACGGAGACAGGTTTGTCCACACACCGAGCTCTCAGACAGAAGACAGATGAGGGATCATGAGTCTGACTTGCATCATTAACATGAAACCGTCACATTCGTGTTCCTGCTTCCAGTCAGGGCGCGCTAGCGACGACTTCAACAACAAAGCAGTGTTGCTGCAGCAGGAAGTACGTAAACACACCTGGACTTTTCTTTCCTCGCTGACCTTTGTTGTCTCATCTCTCTTACAGTATAACCATCACCACTTCCTGCTTCCCCGTTCCCTCCATCTGTTTCCGTGACCCAGTCAACGACTGGTTCGAGAGCCTGGCTGAGTGTTTACACTGGAACGTGAGGAAGAAGCAGAACTACCTCAGCTCAGAGGACGAGGAGTTCTGACGTCTCAGTCCTCCTCTGAAAGTTTCAGACTCGCTGCAGAAATCTCCGTTTAACGCGGCGCTGCAAGGCGGCGAGGAGACGACGGCATGTTAGAGCGTAATGATGAAAACAAAAGGCCGGCGGGGAGGAGGAGGGTAACATCCTCAGAAAAACACGAGTTTGCAAGAAAAAAACTCAGACTTGTGAGAAATTATTTTTTTTCTTGCAAAATTGTGAGTCTTCTCAGAATATTAGCCCGTCCTCCCCATCTTTTTTTTTCTTCCATCTACAGTGGCTCTAATGCGCCGTCGTAGCGAGGCAGCGGCACGTCCGCCAAAGTGATTTGACGGGAGTTGGTGCTGCTCGCTGCTTCCGTCATCATCCATGTTTGGTTGTTTCTGAGCGGCGACGTGCTGAAGCATGCAGGTTTCTGATGGAGTCTGTGACGTCTCCTTTGGGTTTAAAGGTCAGCTGTAGCACGTTCCAGCAGGAGGAGACTTCCTGTCTGCTGCTCCTTCATCGTTTCTTCACGTTTCCTCTCAGACGTCTAAACTGTTTGTATTTGCACAGAATGTTTGGAGAAACGTGAAGTTTGAAACGTTGCTGGACAAAGCAGGAAGTCACCTCTGGATAATCGTTCTTACAAAACTCTGGAAGGGTTTTATCAGGTCTGTTTTAGCACTGTTTTAATCTTTTACGTGGACATGGATGGCAGGGACACATCAACTTTTTTACAACAAAGCTAGCTAGTTTTCTGAGTCGAGAAGCCTGAACTGCACTTTCCTAAAAAACAAAAAAAAAATCTGTAAAAAGAAATTNGAGTCGAGAAGCCTGAACTGCACTTTCCTAAAAAACAAAAAAAAAAATCTGTAAAAAGAAATTTTCCTGAATTCCTGTTGATTACGGATTGTTGAAAGCTACTAGCTAACGGAATGCTGATCAAAGCTGTGCATCTTCAGGAAAAACAGATTTACGTGAAGTTGTCGTGGCCCAAAAGTACGAACTGTGCCTTTATGTTTTACACAAATCCTATTTTTACAAGTTTAGATGACGGTAATTTTCTTAATTCCACACGTCTCAGATCCACGTGCCCACATGCTGACTGTGCGTGTGTGTGTGTGCGTGTGCAGCATGACACCTGACAGGAAGTTGTTAGTTATATAGTGAAGCCGTGCTGCAGCCGCTGCGTGAACACGTGAAAAACGTTTTGAAGATAAATTCATTCCAGAGACGACAGCTCGTTTTTCTGCGGCGTCTTTTTTTTTTTTTTTTTTTTNTTTTTTTTTTTTTTTTTTTTAAAAGCCATAAATCAACGTTTTATAGACAAAATGATTTTACAAGATGCAGTGCTGATGTTTATTTTGGGGATTATGGGGGAATCTCTCATGTTTGCTACAGTCTTTGCTGATTTCTTAAAGGAGCATACCAGTGGTTTTGCATGTTTGAGCCATTATACGTTATATTACTGCCAAACATTTTCCAAAACAGTAAATATTACAATTGTTTTTCCTACCTTCCAGGCTGCCATTGGTTTGTTTATTCTAGATACTATAAAAGTTAACTGTACTTGTAGAACTTGAAACCTGGTTGAAATAAGTAATTAAGTTAATTTAACTGATCCAACACGGAGCTACACAAAAAAAAGTCTCCGCCAGGGAAACGACGACTTTTACAGAGAAATTAATACAACCATGTGTAAGTTATGCAGGCGAAACCTTAAACTATAGGTGAATCACCTGAGCATTTTATTTTGAAAAACCAGAAGATTTGGCAAAATATCATGAAAAACTAAATTACGGTTTTATGATTTGACATAATGTGTACACAACTAGCATTTACTGTGTTCAGTCATGCAAAACTACAGGTATGGTCCTTTAAAGTACCTAATGGCTCTGTTTAAATAGAACGTCTGGGTATTAATAAACAGGAAGTGGCAAATTTATGGATCTGAAAAGATAAATGGTGGATCAGAGGACCAACTGAAGTCATTCCTTTAACTCTTCATACGTGTATATATGTGATGATTGCTAAGATGTATTTTCTAAAGTCTGTTTATTAACCAGTTTACAGCGTATCAATAATACAATAAATCTGTTTACTTTTTTTACATGAATAATTTCTTCACACGTTCTTGTTGATCCAGTTTCATCTGTTTTAGCAGATCAGTGATTTATGATCTAACGGCTGTTTGCGCAGATGAAACCGTTTAATCTGTGCGTCGATAAAGTTTAAAGGGGAACATAACCAATTTCAGTTTGATCCACTTTGACGCGTCCGCCGGTGACCTTTCACCCCGCAGCCAATCAGAGACGAGTTGTAGCAGAAGCGACACGGCAACGGACTCAGACGCTTCTTGGAGTCAGAATCGTCTCGGTTTCCTTCCTCCTCAAGTCCATGGCAGCAAAATGTGGCTGCGGCGACTCCAGGCGCTTCCTAAAGGACCATACCAGTGATTTTGCATGTTTGAGTCTAATAAATACAACCTGCAAACATGTTACATTACTGCCAATGATTTTCCAAAACATGCTACAGGAGCAGTGCATTTTAGAATAGTTTTTCCTACCTTCCAGACTGCCATTGGTTCACTTCATTCCAACAGCTATGAAAATCAACGACCCCAACCTCAACGACCCCTACTGGTTTAAAGTCTCTACAAGTTGGTTTTTATCACAAACTGGAATGAACCGAAACCAGTGGCAGTCTGGAAGGTAGGAAAAACAATTCTAAAATGTACTGATCCAGTAGTATGTTTTGGAAAATGACTGGCCATAATGTAACGTGTATGCGGGTTGTATTTATTAGGCTCAAACATGCAAAACCACCAATATGATCCTTTAAATGCCACCTTGGTGAATTAATCTTAAACGTTAAAATTTAACTTGAACGCTAGCATACCGTATCACCTTTAGCTCACTATTACCAGGTGTAAATTAATCTGTCAGCAGGGAAACATGAATCTGCTCACAATTTGAAACCATCGCTCTTGTCAATAAAGTTATTTTGAATGAGTGTGTACCTGCAGCTGGAATCCGGGTAGTGACAGCTCACATTAAAAAAGGTCTTAGTTATTTAAAAAAAAAAAAAAAANAAAAAAAAAAAAAAAACCTCGTCCAGAGTTTTAATAATTTAACGACCTGACTAATGAGCTCACATAAGGCAACACGTTAATGCAATGCAACACGTTAACGTAACACATTAATGCAATGCAACATGTTAATGCAATGCAACGTGTTAATGAAATGCAAGACAATGTAATGCAACACTTAATGTAACACATTAATGTAATGCAACACGTTAATGCAAACACGTGTTGGACTCCAGGAATAGCCAATGCGTAAGCTGGTGCTAATGAGGATCCTAATAAAGAAAGAAACACGTTAACGCAATACATTAATGCAGCACATTAATGTAATGCAACACGTTAATGAAATGCAACATAAACCTGTAGCATCAGATACAGATTCCATTTTAATGCTGACTGAAGCAAAAAAACTACATTTCATTTTGACATTTTATTAAAAACCCTGAAAACATGTAGTCAGACGTGTTTTAAAGTGCAGCAGAAGTTTTAGTGAAAAAAAAATCTAACATGAAAATCTCACCATGTTACAAAGTAAAAAACACACCAACACTGCAAACACCAAACTCACAACGCACAAACATCCGGCTCCTGAGTTCCCATAGAAACGCTTCCGGTGCTTCTGCTCAGAAAAAAACATGTTAGTTCCCGTGTGCGACAATCTGTCACAGTTTTAACATGAAAAAAAAAAAAAANGAAAAAAAAAAAAAACATGTCAATTACGACAAAGTGACGCAAAGCAAAATCCGTTAGTGTTCGTCGCCATTTTGTTGTGACAAGATGGATCTTTCTGGAGTTTCTGATGGGAATTCTGACTTGAACGGTTCCGTCGCGTTTTTCCGCGTTCTGAGTTCAGTGAATCGCAGCGTTCCACATTCCTGTGATTAATAAACATTTTCAAGCCAAACAACAGGAAGTTGATGATGATTGGAGGATTTCAGACGTGAAAACATCTTTGGCATCTAAACCAGAGGAATTTAAATTATAACACATTAAAATGATTAACAAGTTAAAAAATAAAAACTCAAATTAAAAATCAGAAAGATTATGAATGCTGCTCTGTGATTGGTTGTTGGCACTTTTCACCCCAGAAGGCACACAAGCAAACTGAGCTAAAGGTTCAACAGTTAAAGGACCACACCGGTGATTTTTGCATATTTGAGTCTAATAAATACAACCAGCATACAAATTACCATTTTCCATAACATACTATAGAGCAGTACATTTTAGAATTGTTTTTTCTACCTTCCAGACTGTCATTGGTTTCAGTTCATGACATAAAAATCAACTTGTAGAGATTTGAAACGTGTTTGGAGATAAAGAATCCATCACAAAGAACAAGATGCCGTTAATATTATTCTGTCAAAGTTACTTAATTTTCGCGTTTTAACGCAGTTAAAAGCACGGCGTGATCAGAGAAGGATTCCTGGCGATGCATTCAGGTGCTGCTGTGAAGAGATTTAACATTCTGCTGCTAAACGACATTGGAGTCAGAAGCTATGATTTGGGGAACCTGAGAGCAGAAAACAAACAATTATCCAAATGATTTGTAAAAAAATATATATGTATCAACAAAAATCTGGCTAACTTCCGAATAACAACACTGTTACTTCGTTTAACTTTGATAAAAGTTGATTTATCAGACTGAACGCTCTACGTTAAAACTGTTGCTTTCAACTGCATTAAAACAATAAAACAAATAACTTCCACCAAAAATAATATCATTTTGCTGTGTTGGATTATTTATCTCAGCGTGTTTCAAGTCTCTCTAAGTTGATTTTTGTAGCATACTGAAACAAAAACCAATGTCAGTCTGGAAGGTAGGAAAAACAATTCTAATATTTAGCGTTGGAGTAGTATGTAGGATAGTAGTAGTATGTAGTAGTATGTTTTGTAAAATGTTTGGCAGTAACGTGTATTTATCGGGCTCAAACATGCAAAAACACCCCCCAAAAAAAAACAAAAAAACAGTGGTATGGTCCTTTAAAGTCTGTACAGTAAACTCATCACATCAGGGTTTCAGCTGAGATCCATCCAGTTAAACGTCTCCGCTGACTGATGATGAGGAAGGCAGAATGATGATGATGATGATGATGATGGTCCAGTGGCTGCAGCTCTGTGCGTTCCTCTTCTTCATCATTTGCTGTGCGCAAACACTGCGAGAGAAACGTAAAGGTTAGCCGCAACATTTCGCTAATCTGGCGCCGCCACGAGCACAATGAAGGTCATATTTTGGAATCAGGAATGTGATGAAGACGAGTAAAGAGGAAGAAAATGCTGCATGTAAAGACTGGATACTCCCTTTGTTTGGTCTGTGCTGCGTGTAATCTCTCTGCTTCAGGAAGCAACGTGATGAAGATACTCACTCCTCTCCCTCAGGCCTTGACCGAAGCTTTGCACCAGCCTGACCAGAGCCGCCAGCAGAACCGCTTTAATCAGCAGAGAGATGAGCGCGCTCGTGACGGCGGCGGCCTCCAGCGTGTGCGAGCTGTCGTCACGCCACTTCACCACCACCTGCAATCAAACAAGCCCCTCCTCTCATCCCGCGGCTCTGCTGAAGGTGTCGACATCTGAGGCAAAACGTTTCTCACCGTGAACATCAGGTAAACGAAGAAGGCGGCCTGAGGAACGTTCAGCACCATGAAGATCCAAACCAGGACTTTTCTTTCCTTCAGAACCTGGAAAACATCGAGCAGCAGCAGCTTCTATTCTAACTGCTAATGGTAATCTAGTAGCATTTATTAAAGGACCACACCGGTGATTTAGCTTGTTTGAGCCCAATAAATTCTATTGCATACCCTTATGTTACCGACAACCAACTTCCAAAACTTAAAACCGCATTCTAGATGTTGTGTTATTTTGCCAAATCTCCAAATCTTTCTAAATCAAATATTCAGGTGATGCAAGCACCTTAAAATGTCAGGTTTGGCCTGCTGACACGTAAGTCTGAATGTAGAAGGTCGTTCAGAGTTTCTCTGTAAAAGCGTCTTTTCCTGGGACTTTATTTCCTGGAGCAGACACGTTGTCTTCCATGCAGCTCCGTGTTAAATTCAGTTACTTTGACAAAAAATTTCACAGATTTGGTTCGCTGTACGGATTATTTATCTCGCTCAGCATGTTTCAGTTGATTTTTATAACTGGAATGAACTGAAAGCAGAAAGCAGCGTTAGTCTGGCAGGAGAAGCAACTGCAGTACGATGTGGAAAACAGCCGGCAGTAACATCACTTTTATGCAGGTCGTATATATTGGGCTCAAACATGCAAAAACCACTGGGATGTTCCTTTACTAATCAGGCCTGGGTGAAGAGCACTCACTGCCACAGCTCCGACAGCAGCCGTCAGACACGCCCACACCACGCCGACCGCCAGGATGACGCCGCTGACAGCAGACATGGCCGACGTGGACGTCAGGATCAGGATGCACAGAGACAGCTGCAAATTCACCAGACATTTTCACGTCTGACACGAGCGTGACTCAGCCTCAACGCACGCCGTTCAGTTTTTAAATGATTAAAATACGCCATATCGCGACATCGACAGCATGATGACGTCATGCATTTTCATAATTGGTGCAAGAAGAAGAAACTAAACAATCATGTCTGAAAATGGTTTAGGCTAACAGGCTAACGGTGGAAACAACAAGTTACTTTCTGCAGTGTTGTGTGCAGGCAAGCAGCGGCTTTGTGTCTATATGCAGGTGAAGTTCTACCTACCTGAGCCTGCAGGTCAAAGGTCACCATGGAGAAGCACAGGTTGAGCAGGAAGTACTGCTCCTGGAGGCTCTCCAAGGCGCCCCCGACCCGGAACGCCATCATGTTGGGCCTCTGAATGAGCAGCGTGGTGCAGAAGACGTGGAACACGCCCACACACATGATGCACACGAAGCGAACCTGCAACACACACCGGGTGTTCATCGAGCTCAAACGTGCAAAACCACCGGTATGGTTCTTTAACTCGTCTTGGCACGAGCGTCCACTAGAGGGCGACGTACCAGCAGCTGCTGTTTGCCTTCAGAAGACAGAACAGAGAAGTTGACCACCGATCGCACCATGACCAGCAGCACGCTCAGCACAAACGCCACCAGCTCCTGCCGGTTCTCCTGCAGAACGCCGCGGCCAATGTAATACACGCAGAACACTGCAGGGGGCAGCAGAACGCACATTCACACCACCACTTCTCATACAGCCGGAAAACTAAACGCGTTTCAAAACATTTCACGCAGGTTTCATCGATGATATTTTCCATAAGTCTGAGATTCATTCCTGATTTTTTTTTTTTTTTAATAACACAAAACACAAATCTGCAGCGACTTCGTCTCTTCCTGTCGGCTCGTGTGCTTCACAGGAACATTTCATCAGAACATAAACAGAACGAAACATTCATCACTACGTGATTACAACAAGAAAACTTCTGCTTTTGGCGTCCGTGTGGCCGCCTGGTAAACGGAAGCGTGACTTCCTGTGCGTTTTCCTGCTGTTAATGATTGAACTCACGGATTCCGACCAGCAGGACGATGGAGACGGTGAAGTCGTCCTCTTCAGAGCTGGCGTGGAACGTGCACTGTGTGTAGATGCTGGACACGGTGAGGCCGAGCAGCGCCAGCAGAGACGCTATGGTGAAGCAGAAGTAGAGCTTCACCAGGCAGGAGAGCTCTGACCAAGGCTTTATCTGAGGGGGAGGAGGTCAAACCTTCATCAAAAACCAAATCTGAGTCCTTTAGTTTTCTTAGTTCATCATTTAAATTTCTCAGCTGAAGTTCAGGTGAAATTGCGTAAGCATCAAAATATATGTCCTGCAAGGCAAAGAGATTATTTCCTATGAAAACAGAAAAAAATTATTGTTTATTCATTTATTTCGGCCCCATTTTGCTATAATAACCACAGTTGAATTTTGTCAAAAACTTCTGAACTGTAACTTGTACAATCAACTTTCTCTTTGAATTTACTCCTTAGGTTGACCTGAATCGGTCCATGTTGACTTATTTTTACTTGTTTCACTAGGAAACATTCTCCTGCAGAAATAGTAAAGTGTGTGTTGGGTTTTGATGAAGTTTTCTGCTATAATATGTTTTTATAAATGCACGTCTCACCGGGCCGCATGGCGTTGGGATCAGCTCCTGGTGCCTCGGCGTCAGGTTTGGAGAAGGAACGTCGGGGTCCTCGTACGTCTGGCTGCCCAACAAAGGACTGAAGCACAAAATAGACAAAATGATCCACACACACGATTTCTTTAAGAGAAACTCTGAGAAATGCAACAAACGCTGGAGGAAGATATTCATCAATACTCATTTCATTAAATGTAGCTACTGGATAAACATATAGAATATGTAGGTTCTGATTAAGGTATGACTGAGTTTGGTGTGTGTTACAGACTTACCATCACATGATATGCATAGAAATACCTGCTGGAGAAAGGCCACGCCCATTCTGCCAGCAGTACACGTGATGTTAAGTGAAAAGTGTTTGATTTTGTAAATTATTCCTTTCCATCTTCATTAATAATTTTGGTTAATTTGAGTAGCATTGCCTAGAAGTAAAAATTTTTGTATTTTGTCTTTATACTTTTAAAGGACGTGATTTTGCATGTTTAAGCCCAATGAATACTACCCACATACACGTAGGTAATCTTCAAATAAATCCAATTATGCTCAAATATATTAATAACCACCCGAACCAGAAACCTTTTGCCATAAATCCATATTTTTAAGGAGATCTTTAATAGTGACGTTTTCTCCACGGAAATGAAATGAGCTAACTATCGGTGTAATGTAACGAAAAGCTCTTTGCTAACACACCAAGCTAACGTCTTCTGAATGATCTCACTAGCTTAACTAACGTAAAGTGCTAATACGAGGCTAAACAGAACATGTCAAACAGTCCAGATTTCTATTTATCAAAATTATACTGACCGTATTTCGTCCATTTCTTTTGGGAACAGGACTACAGTCTACATGTTACTGTTAAAACCTTCCTTCCTCGTTGTCGCGCAACATAAACAGAAACTTTCCAGCCATCTTCTTCCCTTGTTTCGTTTTCATCCGCTTTCGAGCTTCGCACACTGGCTGCTGAGGCTCGCTGCTGCCCTCTACAGGACGAAACGTGTCTCTGCAGGCAAAACGAACTTCTTCTTTTCTTCTTCTTCTTCAAATTTTAAGGCGGTTGGCAAACTACAAATTGGTGCGTTCCAGATTTTTTTAAACTTTATTGAAGAAAATTCATAAACATGTACAATAGCTTATACAAACAATAACAAGAAATACAAGAATACATTGTGAACAATTAAATTTTTTTATGCTACAGGAGGTAATGATTAAATAAATATTTTGAATCAAGAAGAGATTGAGATTGTTTTCATCGCTTTGGGATTTATAGAACAAAAAATAGAGTTAATATAAAGATTGACTTCCTTCAGAAAATTCTCAAAATTTGGTTTTCTTTTAGAGAATTTGCATTTGTGGATGTGAAATTTAGCCATTAAAATTAAAAGATTAATAATATATTCATGTGAATTCATATTCTTATTACTCTGAAGGAAGCCAAACAGTACATGTTTCCAAAATAATTCAAAGTGGTCAGAGATATGGTTACAAATGTAATCACAGAACAAATTACCAAAATCATTTTGAACAGGGCAGTGCAGTATCATGGAGATGTTTCATAGCTCGCTTCGGCACGCCAAAAGTCACGTGACCACTACGACCGGAGCTTCAAACGCGTCAAGACGTTCCGAGTGGACTTTGAAAAAGGGCGGGGCTTAAGTTGCAGAGGAACAGCCGAATAAAAGTACCGTCATAACTACTGGAACATAATTAATTCCAGTTACACAAGCATTTTCCTCCAACATATTTACAGCAAAAACCCCTTCTCCACTATAGAATACCCACTGTGCCAAAATTAAAAATAAATAAAAGAATATATAAATAAATGTGGAAATATAAAGACAATTAAAAAATACATAAAAAAATAATTATGAGCATTTTTATTTATTTTCACATTTATTTGTTCATTTATTTCTGTATATATTTATTNAATTATGAGCATTTTTATTTATTTTCACATTTATTTGTTCATTTATTTCTGTATATATTTATTCATTCAATTATTTCTGTATTTACTTATTTCTGTGTATATATATTTATATATATTTATTCATTTTTCCCATTTAAATTTCTGTATTAATTTCCTTTTATTTTTTTCTATTATTTATTTTATATAGTTTCATTTATTTATTTTATTTTTTATATTTATTTCCATATAGTTTTGTGTATATTTTTCTATTTATTTCCCGATATATTTTTGTATTTATTTTTGTGGGCCAAGGTGGCTGGCGGGAAGGCCTCTGTGGGCGGGCCTTCCTTCGTACCTGGCTAGCTGCAGCCTGCCCCCTAAAACATTGAAAAAAAAAATTAATTCAGCATTGTTTTAATTATCTGACCATATATTCGAAATCTAAGCAGCTTACTTTCTCACATGAAAAAAATCTCAAAAGTTAATTTGGTGACAGCTATTCAATGCTCTGAAGCATCAACTCTTTTCCCGACACAATGAGGGAGAAGTCTCATCACTTCATGAGGCTTCATCGCTACCACTCAGATGACCAGATAAAGAAGACTAAATAAGCTTAAAAAATTATCTCCATTAACATTTTACGTGTCCTGTTCAAATCATACTGTGATAATCAGCGATGAGAAAGCCAGCTCAGCCTGGCAGAACATAAACATCAGAACATCAGAACATAACCGTTACTGAACACTACATCAAAGATGACAACAGTGAGTCCCATTATATTTTGTGTCACTATGTCATGAAGTCTCGCCTTCAATTCTTCCACTCAAACGCAACATGGCAATGCAATGCACGACCAGATGTCAATGCATTGATGTCGCTCTTTTGATCATATCAAACGCTGCGAAGCAAAGACCCCAGTGACCTTTTACAGTGCAGCTGCTTCAAAGTGGTTCAGAAAGCTTTGGTTTCTCATCAGTAGTCCAGACATTTGGAAATACATTCCCCCAATAAAGGTGCAACAAAATTATGACGTACCAATTTGTCTTATCTGAACTTTTATCTCAGGTGTTAAAGGACAATACCAGTAAAACAAATCAATCATTTATCCTGCAGATTTATTCTGTATGAAATTCTCCTTGGTTCTGTGTTGGTTTAGCTTAAATGGTAGAACATTTTGTTATTCAGAGCTTTTTGAGTTCAGATCCTGACAGACTTTTGTGATTCCTATGCTATAATGTTCAAAGTAAAGCAAGACTAACTTTGGCATCGAGAATCCAACTAAGAATGCTAGTTGAAATAGATCACATGCTTCAGTATCCGTTATATTAAAGCAATCTATCCATTTATCCTGCAGATTTACTCTGTAAGATACAGTATATGACTGACTTCCAGTTTGAGCTATAGCTGAGTTGGTAGAGATTAGATCTTATCATGCTGAGGTTGTTAGTTTAAATCCCAACTTTTATGTTTGTCATTTACATCCTATAGTTTTCAAAGTAAAACAAGAAAAACATTGGCATTGAGAGTTCAACCAAGTGCTAAATGTAGTCTTGGCTATGAAACACCAAAGGAACCCAGGACCGCCACTGGATTATGCTGCGTTCCACAGACCTTGGAACTCGGATTTTTCCGATTTCCTACTTGAAAAAATGCGCTGGAACGGCATTTGAAGTAGGAGCTCCGACTGGGAAACTCGGACCAAATTTTTTTTTTTTTTTTAAACTCAGACCTAAATTGTCTACCCCAACTTCACGAGTATGACATCACTCAGGATGGCAGCGCCGTGGAAGCGAGCTTCGTGAATGTAAATGATCAGCTAACAGACAAATAACGTATTTTTTTTCTTACGTGACATTGAAATAAAAAGTCAAAATATATCGCCAAGTTAACTATCTACAGTATATAATAACTGTTTGCCACTGATACGTAAGTGTAAATAATTTCAGAATATTACTTCTCTGCACAAATGTTAATACTGTGATTAATATCATTGTAAAACAACACAACCAAACAGTCCTGCAATCCAACTTTACTTTAGTTAGCATTTATTACTAAGTTTATTTAATTTTACAGTATATATTGATGTTCAGCCATGATTTTTTGTTTACATTTGGCTGGATCGGTTTGAGGTGGGAAGTTGGAACTTCAGACTGAAAATATCAGACTTCCGAGGTAACCTGAACGCAGCATGGTACTACAGTAAAAGCTTGAATGGAGCTTTACTTTGAAGGCTGTGTTCCGCTGTCTTCCTGCAGCAGCTAGCTGTTAGCTTGACGCTGGGCTTTGATTGGAGTTAGCAGTCAGGTCTCAGGTCAGGTGCAGCTGCATGCTAACCCACATGGAAAAGCAGCGAAAGTGTGTATTATTTATTTACGCTTTGAAATAAATTCTAACTTGATAACCGCTGGTTGTTAGCTTTCATTCTGCGTCCCGTCCTGCTGAAACAGAGCAGTTAGCTAACGTTAGCTACCGACATGTAGCACTTCCTTTAGCTGGAGCATTGTTGTTTGGACGTGAAGCGGAGCTTTCGGTGTTGCATTTCAGCTGAAAACTCCGTGAAAGGTACGGAGTTTTGTTTTGTTTTGTTTTTTTTTTGTTGTTTTTTTGTTTTTTTTTTGCATTAACCTACTATATCTGTAGCTATCGTAAAATAAAAAGATTTAGTTTGTGCCTGGCTAGCAGTGACACGTTTTGATTTTGTCGCTACTCACTAATTTTTAAATGTGTCCTGATTTATCGTTAAATCAAAGTTACTCACTCTTAGAACAAATATCATAAAGTTTTTTTTTTTGATCCGTTCTTGAGTTTTGCACTATTTTACTACTATTTTCCTATAAAATTGCCATATTGTTGTTTTTGTTCACCTGTTATCTCACGTTTGAAAGCTGTGCGCTGCTTTGCACAGAGAAACTTGTACTGATGATAAAATTCTGTTTCAAATATGAGTTTAAAGGAAAGTTTGAGGGAAAACGGTAAAGAGAATAGTAGAATAAATTTTTGGTCTTTGTAGAATAGTAGAATAAATTTTTGTAGAATAGTAGAATAAATTTTTTGTCTTTGTGAAGCACCAAAGTGCTTCACAAAGACAGACGTGCATACACATAAAAGCATAGAGACATATTGCATAGATGAGTAAATGCAGGACAAAAGCGTCAAATCTGCCCAAAGATCACATCACCAGATGATATGCTATCCTGTTTACCTGCAGAGATCTGCTAACACATGCTTTGTGTTTCAGGTGCTGCTAAAGGCAAGATACAAGGAGATCTCACATTACAGGTGTTTGTGGCCTGTGTGTGTGTGTGTGTGTGTGTGTGAGAGTGAGAGTGTGTAAGAGTGAGAGACTGCTAAACAACTCGACTGACTTAGAGATGGATTGAATATCACTCCTCTCTTCAGCCCGTCTCCTCCCTGTTATTTGGCTCCTGTCGGGCCCTCGGGGGCCTCAGGCAGCCACATGATGGCGGCCAGCAGGCAGATAGCGAGACCCCCTCTGTGGCGCTTCCTGTCGCCGTTCAGCACCCGTCAGGAGCGCGTGGTGCTGGCCCGCAGCGAGAGCCTGCCAGGAGAGCAGGTGCTGAAGATCACGGTCACGGAGACCACGGTGATTGAGGCGGGGTCGGGGGCGTGGAACGTGCGATCGTTGACTTACCTGGGCCTGTGGTACTTCTTTAGCTTCTGCACCCTGTCCCTCAACAAGTACATCCTGTCGCTGCTGGAGGGGGAGCCGAGCATGTTGGGTAAGGAGGACACATCATAACTAGGCTGCTTTAGATACCAAACTCATATGTTATTGATAGCGTGTAATGTAGTGTGTGTTTAGAAACCATGCCAGTGTGTTTGCATTTGTTTGCGTAGCGCAAACAAACCACCAACCACATCTGGAGGTCATTTTTACAAACATAACTGGTTTTCTTACCTTACAGGCAGCCAACAGCTTCACGTCATGTCAGCAGTTCAACACATCATTTAACATCAACATGTACATGTTCATGACAAATTAAGTCAACACACTATCATATTTAAAGGACCATACCGTCCATTTTGCATATTTGAGCCTTATATATTCCATTTTCATACATGTAACATTACTGACAATCATTTCCCAAAGCATACTACTGGAACGG
>VXCM01007486.1:0-19212 GCA_014773175.1 Lucifuga dentata | reverse complement strand
GGGGGGGGGGGGGGGGGGTTCAGCTTTCTGGACTTTTGACTTGTCTGGCATCTGGATGTGGGTGGATCTGGCAGCAAGCTGCACTGTAAATGTTCAAAATTTAAATGTAGAGTAAAAATTAACTGTAGTCTTCTGTCTCCAAGTGCTGTCTGAAATGGAAAATACTGTAAATATCCATAAGGTCTGACGGTACTATATATGAAAACTATGCACTGAAGTGTTCCTTATTTGTCATTCTACATAATTTATTGTGTTTCAACTTTCATTTTAGTCGAATGTATTTTATTTAATATAACATCCAGCCCTATTTATCTACTCTATCGTTAGCTGTTTAAACGGAAAAGCACGTGCTCTAACGTTTAGGAAGAGTCCTTAAAAGCAGCACCGTTTTTTATGGTGCGTTCAGTAACGCCCCATTTCACCATGTAAGCCAATGGGCGGGAGCCTGGAAACGCGTTTCTGCGACACAGCAGTTGGAAACCTGTTGTGTGTGCACTAATAAATTCAGACACAATGTATATCCGAGTATTAGAAATAATCTTTTTCTTCTATTTTGCATCGCATATTCCTATCACAATCTTTATTGATTTGCAAGCCCTGCTGCCTGGATATGTGTACCCACAGGTGGTAAGTAGCAGCCGGAAAGAGAAGCAGAAATGTTACGCTGATTTGTTGGTGGACTTCCTGCTTTGCATGTTTCTTTTCTCCAGCTGAAAGATCTTGTGGAGTGGTATGCAAAAGAGTTTAAAGACCCGATGGTCGTGAATCCTCCAGTCTGGTTGAGGTCCTTTATTTGGTGCGAGGCTTTGCTCCAGCTGCCTTTCTTTCCCATCGCCGCGTTCGCTTTTCTCAAAGGTCAGTAACAGAATCTGATGCGTCAGAAGCCAAACTGTGTTTTTAAAAAATGCTACTTTAACTCTGATTGTTTTTCAGCACAGGTACAGACACCTGTAAATATGAATTAACATCTTTTTGAAATCGTTCATACTCAACGATGAATTCGGCATACACCTGGTTCAGTAACAAACCCACTTTAAGAATAGTTTACCGTTTTTTATTAGCCAAAAAGCTGGACACGTGCATTTTAAGATACTCACCAAGAACGTAATGTGATTTCAACGAAGAGATAATCGCTGTAACCGCATTAATCTTATGAAAGCGAGTTTTGAAACTCCGGGTCTCAGGTGATATGTTTGTTGAACTTTTGCCGGTAAACTGTCAGTGTTAAAGTGACATTTTTCTAATGGAGTTTGGTGTGATGAAGCGACGCTGGTCAGGAGCAAACGGTGCTCAGATTTGCCCTCTAGTGGCTAAACTTGACTATTTCACATACATTTAAAGGACCATACCATCTATTTTGCATATTTGAGCCTAATATATTCAGTTTTCATACATGCTACGTTACTGACTCATTTCCCAAACCGTATTTCAGCTTTCCTGATATTTTGCAAAATCTCCTAATCTTTCAAAATCAAATATTCAAGTGATACACCCACCTTAAAAATCCATGTTTCTCCTGCTAATAGTTACACAGCCTTATGAAGTCACGGTCCTTTAAATTTTTCCATAAACACAGGTCTTCTTTTGGGACTATATTCCTTGGTGGAGGCATACATTCACTCCATGCTTTTTATTGAGCTTAAACGTTAAAATTACATAACTTCTAAAAAAAACCTGAATACATGTCTTGTTGGTGATGATGGATTACCTATCCCAAAAACGTTTACAGTATCAACAAGTTGATTTTAATAGCGTACCAGAATGAACTGAAACCAATGGAGGTCTGGAAGGTAGGAAAAACATTTTTAATTCACCGTTCCAGTAGTATGCTTTGGGAAATGATTGTCAGTAAAGCTATGTGTATGGAAATTGAATATATTGGGCTCAAACATGCAAAATGGATGGTATGGTCCTTTAAACACATGGCACTCAACACTCTTTATAAATATCACACAAAAATATGCACAATACACCAAAATATATATACCGGTAATACACCTATAGATACTTGATACATAACACACCTTCACGCTCAAAAGACTCATAATATAAAATATATACCTCATTTGTATGCACAGTATGCATCCAAATACACAATATATATCACACGTGTACAAACTATGCATCCATGTACACAAAATACGCAACATGCATGTACATGATGTCACCCATATAACAAACAAACATCTAATACATGCATCACATGTACACGAAATGTGAGGAAAAAAATTGTTCCTTAGGAGCACATCTAACTATAAAGGCAGAAATCTCTGTCTGTAGCACCAACGTCTGTAGAACCCAGCATGTATGAAGTTGATATTCAGCAGGTTTGTTGCTCAGGACCCAAAGGCGTGCAGCGTCATGTGAAGTTGTTTGGATGAGCGGTTCTAGAATTGAGCTGTGCTGGTAAAAAGTAGTCCATGCGGCAGGATACGCTTTGCTCCACAGGCACTTACAGCAGACTGCAACACACACCATAAAGTCCTGCCTGGTCCAAACGGGCACGTTTGAACGGGCATTGCACTAGTATATTCAATTTTCATACATGTTATGTTACTGACATTCATTTCCTAAACTATGCTACTGGAACGGTGAATTTAATTTTAAAAAATATTAAATTTTAAACTGGCACTGCACTAGTTAAATTTAAAGTCAGTTTCCTCTCATTTATTAGTCTGACTGCTTGTCAACAACTGTTTCTACAAATGTGTGTTCTTATAGTAAGATAGTTTCTGCAGAAGGTAGAAATGAGAATAAATGGTGGTTATAGAAAGGCCAGTGTGGTAATGGTCATTTCCTTGAGGTAATTTTGGAACACTTCCTTCCTGTTGTTTTAACTAAAGGTCACGTAGAACATTCAGAAAGGTGATTTGTTGTAAGTGGCAGCAGTTGGTCTTAATCTTTCATTTTTTCAGTCTCTAGTAAGTAAACTAGAGAAGACAGTCCCACCAGAAATTCATCAAGCTCTGCTGCTGATCCACCATGTTTCTTCTCTTCAGGTGGCTGTAAGTGGATAAGGATTCCTGCCATTCTGTACTCTACACATGTGGTCACCACACTGCTGCCCATCCTCGCCCACATCCTCTTCTTTCCGTTCCCTATGAAACCCCACCCCGGCCCACAGACCTCACAGCAGCGCTGGCTTCTGGTCTCCATTTATGCTCCGTACCTGGTGGTGCCGGTGCTGCTGCTGCTCACCATGCTGCTGTCCCCCGCGTACAGCCCCTCCTCCAAGTCTGCAAACGTAGGAAAAGCCAGGAAGAAGAGGAACTGAAACACTGAAAGACCAGTGCTATTCAGATTCTGGTTTTAGAAGATATTTTTCTACTTTTCTCAATGTAAGGTTTGTGTATGACATGAATAAAATCAAGCCTGAGAAATACCAGTATGAAACACTTTAACATACACACTATTAAATACACAACTTTCTCACACATCCTTTAGACAAATGAAAATTCTGCACAATGAATAAAAAAGTCTTTGTTTATCCTCTAGATCTTTCATTCAAAATATTAACAAAAATAGAACCTTTAAATAAAATAAATGAAAGGAAAAATAAATTGTAATGATGAAACATGTTTTTCTCAATGGGCCGGGAAGAAGACGTGTGTATGTTGACTCCACGCACAATGATGATGATGATGATGATGATGAAGATGATGATGATGATGGTTTGAGTGGCTAAAGAATCTCCAAGCATCACAGCTGGAGAATTACAGATGTTGTGTTTTGGGGTCAGAAAGTCTCCAAAACTACGATCAGATGCCACCAGACCCACTGAGAAAAATATTTGTTTCATGATAAGAATTTATTTTTCCTTTCAATTACTTTATCTTAATTAAAGGTTATATTTTTGTTAATATTTTGAATGAAAGATCAAGAGGATAAACATAACTTACATTTTTTTTCACAGCCTGTTTTTCTTTTATTTACCAAGGCTGCTAATATTTGTGTCAATGATTAAGTGTTCTTTTTTTTTTTTTCATCTACATTGCATAATGCTACAAATAGAAGGAAATTAATTAATTTAACCAGACAGAGTGAGTAGAACTTTCAAAGCTACTCTTCAAAATTAAATTATTGATCAGTGTCTATTGCAAATATGACTTTATTCTCAAAATAAAGTTTTTTTTCAGCTGTGCCCAAAAGCTCCCTCAATTGTACTGTTTCTGTTCTTCAGGAAGAAGAAACACCATGATGGTATTTTTCCCTCTGGTTTATTTTGTGTGTTACTTTGAATAAATGAGGCGGCAGAGCAACAGCTGCTGGGTGAGAAGCCACCAGACAGTAAACGCAATAACACTTTTTACAATCATGGTATGGTGATACATGAAGAACTGACATGGCATGTTTACAGTTTAGTGCAAGTTACATACATGTTGCATGGCAACAGTAAAGCAGGATGGACAGGGTTTTTGAATCAATAATATAGATCAGTGGTCTTCAACCTGGGTGTCTGTACCACTAGGGGTACATGCGAGGGTCCCGGGGGGTACGCGGGAAGATTCTCAAAAAAAGTATTAAAAAAATAACCTACCTATGTGAGGTCACCTTCTCTGCCATAACACATAAAAACGAAGCAAAGAAACAGACTGGCCCTGGAGAAAAGCCTGATTACAGCTGCTGCCACAGTCTGAAGGCTGATAAAACTGATGAATGGGAAACAGGCTCAGGTGTCTCCGTGAGTCAAGATCATGTGAGCAGGCAGGATGCTAACTTTTTAAACCTTTTTACCATCCATCTGGCAGGCACCAATGGTTTCAGTATGTGGCTTTTTTTTTTTTTTTNCGTGTTGTGGCTTTTATAAAAGACAAATGTTACATGAATTGGTGATTAGTTTTCTTTTGAAGTCTATATTAGTATTGACATTGTTGTTTTATGATAATTCTAATAGATAATAATATACCTTTAAATTAAACCTCCTCATTTTAACACATTTTTTGATAGACACAGTTGCTGGGATATGAGGGGGTGCTTCAGGGGGCCTTCAAATTCATAAGGGGTCCTCAGGCTCAAAGGGTGAAAACCACTGACAGATAACAGCACAAACAGCATAATCCATCCATTTTCATTTTCTCTATACCACTTATCCTGTGCAGGGTCACGAGGGTCAGAGACAGGTCGCCATGCGTCACAGAGCTGACACGTACAGACAGAAAAACTCATCCACACATAACCTGACTGTCTTTGGACTGTGGGAGGAATAAAAAACACAGATATGGAGAGAACATGTAAACTCCACACAAAAGCTCCAGACTCAAACCCAGGACCTTCTTGCAGTGAGGTGAGATAGCGTTAATCATTAAGCTAGTATGTCATCCAGGGCATAATCATGATATGAATTAAAGATTAGCAGCTAATTCATTTGATAAGAATTAAAGGGCCATACCACCCATTTTGCATGTTTGAGCCTAATATATTCAATTTTCATACATGTAACATTACTGACAATCATTTCCCAAAGCATACTACTGGAATGGTGAATTAAAAATGTTTTTCCTACCTTCCAGACCTCCATTGGTTTCAGTTCATTCTGCTATTAAAATCAACTTGTTGATACTAGAAACATTTGTTCACCATTACCATAAACAGTATGTGTTATTTTTTTTATTTTTTTTGTTTTGTTTTGTTTTTAATTTCAACATAAGCACAGTCTGTGATATAAGATTAAGCAACATTAAGTCAAAGATAGAGATTTTTTAGGCCACAGCAACAATCAAACAAAAAAAGTGGGAGAAGGATAAACGTCATTTTGGTTTCAAAAACATCTTAGCAAACCGTTAATTTGAAATTACTGTCCACAGAGGTCCAGTATGGTCATGGCTGACAAAATCTGACAGACAATTAAAACTTAATTCAGTCCAGGCTACACACCAAACATAGACCAAATAAACCAAAAATAGAATTCTTTAAAAATGGTCATTATTTTCACCATAATTTAATTAAAATACCCAAATCAAATAGTATTTTCAATGGTAAAATCATTAAGGTACCATTTATACAGTGATATACAAACAACTTACTTGACAGAATCTACTATGGCTCATTTAAAAAGTGGCCTGAATGTATTTGAGCCATAATTCTGTTTTAACACGTGACATGCTTACATGCTCACATCCATCTTGACAGAGTTCTGGCATTTCAAATGTGGCCCATATTCGGTTTGGATCTTTTGGGCCACATCAGCAATTTGACATGTGGGCCACTTTAGGCTGACGTCAGTTTGCCATTGCCGTAAGTGAGCCGGCAGTGCCACAACTTAGCCAGATCTGGCCCCCATCTGCATGTTATCTGGGTTGCCACAAGTGAATTCATGCTGCTTTCCACTTAAACTCGGAACACAGAATTTCTGACCTCCGACTGGGAAGAGACAAAGAAAACTCCCCCTCAAACTGACATTCCTACTCCGAAAGTCAGGCGAGGTTCCTCAGCTCTGAGTTCAGTATTCATGTTATTTCAATATGGCTGCTCACACAATAAACAGTAACTTCTTTATAAATTAGTGTTTAGAAGCATTTTCTTTGCAGACACAGTATTGGGTTAAACATGTAACACTGGCAAAGCAGCAGCTGGTACAAAATATAAAATAGTTCATAAATGTTAAAACGTAGCTTCTCTTGGTCACCTCCTACCAGATGCTGCTGGTTCACTGCTCCGCGAGCATCCAGCGGTCTGATTATAGCCAAGGAGACGACATCGACGGGCCTCTGAGGCTCAGCAATGACTGTGAGGGACGCAGAGGCAGCCAGAAAAATGTTGCGGTGGCGCTCGTCATGTTTGTCATGCTTCTGCTTTTCTGCTGGCAAAGCTGAAGAGAAGTTTTGGCTTTTCTTTATTTTTTTTTTAACAGACAAAACAGGATAAAAGTGGATTATAAAATGACTCTGACTTGACAAGACTGCTTGTCAAAACAATACACTTGAACTACTTTCTCTGTTTCTGATAGTAAGGAGGAAGGAGGCAGACAGCAAGCAGACTCCAAAATCCTCCACACTCTTTCCCAGCTACCAAAGACTTGACACTGTTGCACAATACCTGCACTTTAGAGTGGATCCAAAGACCAGCCTGTCCGTTTCCACAAATTATACAAAGTCTAAGACGTCTGTACATACAGCCACACAGACCTGAGCGTTTTACGATGTTTTTACCTGCAACTATCAAATCATTTCTTGATACTGCAACAAGATGCCATCAGGTGTATGGAAACACTTTCTACAGCAAATTTGACAATAAGTTCCTGTTACTATGCTGGAAGGTCAGTGCCTTTGAACAAGGGACTTCTTGAAACGTTATATTGCCTTAACTCAGAAGCAGTTACCTGTCATCTAATTTACAGGAATACCATACTGTTATTTTGGATACAGGCAATTATCTTTTTCTGTAAAGGTCGCTGCATCTACACCAGGGTTAGCCTAAAATGAACTCTAGGTGGTGCTGTTTCTAATAATAATGACAATATGGTCCTGTCAAGCCTGATGGACCAAACCATTGATTTGGGGAAACTACTTTTTTTTTTTAAACTTTGAATTTTGAACTTTTTTTTTTTGAAACACTTACCTCATAAAGTTCAAGGACAGTGAGTAAAGTTTGGTCCAACACAAAACCCAGGAAGCCCTTCCTAAAAGACAGGAATGAACTATTGCTGCCTTCAATCACAAACAGCGCCACCTAGAACCCTTTTTGGCTGCAGCAGGCTTACACGTGGTGTTGTGATTTTAAGTTCAAATTATTGGTGTAAAATCTGTGAAATGATCAGCAGTATATTCACAGCAGCGTATTTTTGCAATAGAAGACAAGCGACTATGAGTCTGATCCAACCAATATTCTCACTGATCTTGCTCAGTAAAGGTTGTAAATAGACACATGTTATAAGACTAAAGGTCTGATACTCTTAATTGTCAATCTATTATGTATCAATTCTTGTTCAGTTTTCTATATTGTATGTATTCCAACAGGGAAGACATTTATGGGTTTTATCATAGAGGATTTAGGGAGAAGTGAAATGAGAGAGTTTAAGGTCTACACCCGGGAGCAGCCGAGTTTTATGCTGAAAGGGCAAAAATTCGCCTTCAGACTGCTGTTATGTTGTTACGTCATTGTTCTGTGATGATTGGTGCAATTTAGGAGTTACTTTGTGAAGTTTACTTCTTTGGCGAGCCCGCTTTCCCTCATGGAGCCTTGCATGCTTCAGCTTTGTTTAGCGTCACATAAAGAACAGGCCTGAAACTGAGAGGTTAGTGCGGATAAAAAGTCATATGAGCAGCAAATGAGACGGCCTTCAGCTGGGAAACTGCTCTAATTTATTTATCCTGTACAGGGCAAAATAGTGGCTTTAATGAGGGTCTAATATGTAACGTGACATTTATGGTTCATTCTGCTTTCCAGTATCTTGAGATATTACACCATTTGCGTCTGGCCGGTTACTCACAGGAATAACAAGAAAAACAAGATCAACCAGCAACACGGGCCTAGGATAAGTGTTTCAGACTGGATTCAAAGGTTAATCTACAGGTTTTATATGCCTATTTGATTGATTTGACATGATNCAGACTGGATTCAAAGGTTAATCTACAGGTTTTATATGCCTATTTGATTGATTTGACATGATTGCAGATTCAAATCTGTTCTCAGACCTTTACCACTCTGCTGTTCAGTAGAAAACAAAAATCCAGAGCTCTTTTTCCACGCTATCCTGTGCTCTAGAAGTGAGTATGAGTCATACTACTGATTACTTCATGTTTAAATAGAACGATTGAGGGCTTCACTTTTGGGGAAGATGTGCATGTTGTAAAGCAAGCACTGTATTTTACCAATAAAAGACTAAATTGAGTAGCAAGCTTTTTCCTAGCACTGCTTCTCCCTTGGAGTCTCACGTGATGTTTTTAATTATTATTATTGTTATTATTATTATATGAATTAAAGATTAGCAGCTAATTCATTTGATAAAAATTAAAGAAAAGTTTACTATTTGAAGGCCACACATGAATACAAACACTTTGTTTCAAATTCTGAAACAAGACACATTCTAACTTGTCAAAGAGCTAATTGAAAGTTCTTCTGGGCTCCAGTGGACAGCAGAGATGATGCAAGCAGATCTATATGTGTTACACAGTCACATGTTAATATCCATACATGCACATGCAGTTAATAAGTAACAATACATTAATGATTTTAAGCACTTATCCCAACAGTTGGTGAAGTTTGAGATGATTGTGTAAATTCTTTACCCTCACACAACAGAACAGATTCAAGCTGTTGGTACAGGTTTGGTCCTGGGTCTGTGTGCTGGTGGAGGCGATACGCAGGAGGCGATAAAATTCAAGCTGCCTCCTTCACAGCCACGAGTGAGTCTGTCCACAGAAAGCTGCACTAACAGCATCAGATCTCTCTCATGCGTCTGAAAATGAGCAGGCTGTGTGAATAACAGGATTTCTTAGTGTTGTAATATTTGCAGTTAGCTGTCACTGCCACTTGGGGTCGTCACTGTACAATGAAAAAGAAACACTAAAATGAGAGTGTCATTGAAGAGAAAAGCAACTAAATTGTCACATGTTCTAATTAAATGACAGCAGAGATTATATGATTTAAACAGTGCTATCCCAGAATGTTGCATCTTTTTTTTTATTTCTTCTTTTTTTCTTTGAGAAGTAATAGCAAAATTGTGATTCATGCCATTTACATGCCGAGTCACTGACTGTAAACATCCTGTTCTACAAGCTAGTGGAGTTTTTAGTGTCTATTTAGGCATCAAATTACCTCTAATTAAGTTTTTAGTGACAAAAGTGTAAAACACAGGAGTATTTAGTTTAGGAAAGGTGAAAGGCACTCATCCTTTAAAATGGCAATCATCCAAACAAGTTTTGTGTCACTCAGACTTCAGGTTTGGGGGACAATATGTTTTTCTGCTATTTCAAGCATAATGAGGTTGAGCCTCACTGATTTGGACAGATAAGTGGAAACAGATAAGGATGAAAACACCTTCAGACCTGTTTGAAAACAGGCTGCAATTATTTTCTCAGCCACCAGAGGGTGTAAAATCTCACAGCTACAGTTGATGCTACTAAGTAGTTTAATGCTTCCCTCCTGACCCCATTCAACATTCATTTCCCCTTTTTTTTCTTAAAAAAACCCCCCAAAATTCTAATTTCCCTGGTTGGCAGAAATGCATACCATCATAATAAATCAAGTCTTTATGCTGAAGCTGCTTATTCTTCACTTATTCTTTATCAGAATCCATCAAGTTATTTTCAGGCCGCTATGTGTGTTTCATTCTCTTTGTCTCAACTCCACAATATTTCTTCTGCCAAGTTGTTGAACTGTTGATCACTTTCACAGGACTGACTGTGGTGCAAAAAGATACACTAGAACAGTGATTCCCAAACGTAAGAATGCCGCGGCTCAGTTTGAAATCTAAAAATCTTGTGCGATCACCCAAATTTGTAATCACAACTTTGATCAACACGTGAGACTCAGATGAAGTATTTCCCCATTTTTGATTTCATAAACAGAACAGGGTGCATCTAAATGACTGTCTATAAAAAATTGTTCAGTGTTTCAGCAGAAATTTATTTTATTTGTATAAAAATATCCCTGTATTTCGTTACAACAACAAATATTTCTGTTTATTTATATTGTGGTAATTAGTATGCATTTTACAAAGTTTGTTTTCATCAATATATTAACGTCATGTCATTGATATTCTCTCTTTTAAATATAAATATTTAATCATAAATATTTTACGGTAATTTCAAATTTAATTACAAAATTGAATTAAAAACTTTTCATTTATTTATTGTAAATTTGTAAATGACCTCTCGCGGTCCACCTGCAGTTCCTTGACGGCCCACCAGGGGGCCGCGACCCACACTTCGGGGATCAGTGCACTAGAATATGAAGTGGACTGTATATATTATATAATTGAATGGTTCTCATTTGTGGTATAATTCTATACTTAAATACAGTTATTGAGATAATTAGCGAACCTCTCTATTTTTTTTCCAGTCCAGTTACTTAACTTGAACCTTGTAGACATCAGATGACTGAGATGAACAGACAACCTCTCAAATCACCGGACTAACCAACAAAGATTTTTTTGCACATCCTTAAATAGCGTTTACGCAGGAAATACATCCTTCAAAGCAATATTATTAATGATATATAAATTGTCGCTTCGTGATACAAAAATAAATTTCTGCAAAATGTCCTTACAGCAATGGCAGAAGAGGGACTTACTCTTTCAGCGGAAGGTGAATGCCCTCTGCGGAGGGATGTGGTATAAAAGGGAAACATGGCACTACTTTCAGTATTGTTTAGCATTACAGCAGCGGGGGAAGAGTTGCTGTCTCATTGATGCGACACTAAAGATTGTACACTTTATATAAGTAGGTTTTATAGCTCAACATGAAACTTGATTGAATTCGGCGGCTAGTTTTAATGCTAACACTACCTGTCTTGCTAACGAACGAAGAACGTGTTCTGGTGTCTTACGGATGAAATTAACATACATCGAGGAAACGTCAGTGTTTAAAGACGAGAGAAATGTGTCTGGTGTATTTGGACGTCGAAGAGGACAAACAATGAGGACCAAATGTCCTCAGCCCTGTGATGACATCTGTGTTACATCCGTCAGATTCTTAAAGCTAGCTAACAGGGACTGTGGACTTGCTCGCTTATTGCCTGTCTTTGAAGATATCCCAAATTTTATATTTTAGATAGAAGCAATTTTAATTTTTAATTTATTCAGCTGACAAGTGTCGGTTATTTGTAGTATATTATTACTAGAATGCTAGCATATACTACTAATGGACAGCTACTGTAAGTGGATGTAGCTGGAGGCTTATGTGATAGCAGGCTAGCAGATAGCTAGGTGTTTGCAGCTGTTTTCGTGGTGTGTGCTTGTGTTGTCATGATGTAGACTGTGCCGTGGACATGTCAGATGAGTGGAGAAACACGCTACCTGTGAGCTTCCAACGACAGTAACGCAGAGCTGGATCCAACTGGGTCAAACAGAGACAACTGGCACTGATACACTTTAGCTCTGGATTGTTGCTAGCCATGGTCAAAGCCGTCTGATCTGTGATATTGCAAACATCCCCCTATTTAAAGGGCACGTGAATGCATCATGTCCTGACTGCATCTCTTATTTAAGCAATAATACACAGCAGAAGAGGTCGTCATGAAACAACTCCGCAGTGCAAGAAACATAACCAGGAAGAGAGTATAAGTGAATCATTTGCATCAGGGTTGTTTTGTCCTGCTCACCTGGAGAGCAGAGCCGCATTCAGAGCTTCCAGCATCAGCTGGACCATCAGCCTTTCACAATGGAGACCGTGGGAGACTTTGAATACAGCAGAAAGGACCTGGTGGGACACGGAGCCTTCGCCGTGGTGTTCAAAGGACGACACAGAAAGGTAAACGGCTGCTGTCCTGCTTTTAAGAACTCCTGTTTTCATTCTTTGCAGAGAAAATACAGGAAAGAGAGCATCAGCGTAAAATCTGGGCCAGTCAGTGAGACTGCAGAATGCAGCATGTGTGGTAGGATTTGGTGTTAAAGCATATTGACACTAATTGATTTGGCCGGATAGAATGTCACCTGTGACTGGATTTCTGTGTTACTTCCTCAGAATGATGTTAGCCAGGTATTCTTGCAGAATTTGTTGTATGCTTTCATTCATGAAAAGGATGAGTCAGGCAGCAGTGAATGACTTGCTGACGTGCTGGAGGGAGGATGGGGTGCAGTGTTTTCTCTGCCTCTTTAAGGTACAAGCCACCTTTATGTAAGAGCAGCAAGATTCATTCATACTGGAGCTCTGCCACCTATTATTGATATTATAATTAGCTACTGAATGAGGTCGCTGCTACTTCTGATGAGGATGTCAGTCTGGCACAGAAGGACAGGAATGGTGGGTTTGTTTGTGTGTGTTTNTTGGGGGGGGGGATGTTTGTGTTTGTGATAGAGAGATGCAGGAGATGACATCATATGCCACCCCATTACCACTGGTGTGAAACAGATGGTCTTGAGTTCCTCAATGAAAGCCACATTAGCATGTTCACGCTCCCTTTGTAATCTGGGTGTTGCAGCTTCTGTGAGCTTAGACTCAAATCTGAAAGCCTGGAAACTTCAAAAAACACACAATTGGTGTGTGATCACATCTATCCAGTGCTCACATGCCCCCTTCTTGTTAAAAGAGACGTGCTATGTGTATACATACAGTAGTTGAAGTCCTAGCATTTGCATGCTGTGTAGTCTATTTATAGGATTGTTTCCACCTGGAAGGACATGAAGCTAATGCTGCGTTCCACTTACAGTGGGAAGTCCGATTTTTCCCAGTCGGAACTTCCAACCTCAAACATTCCAGCCAAATGTAAACAAAAAAACATGACTGAACACCAATAAATACTGTAAGATTAAATACACTTAGTAATAAATGCTAACTAAAGTAAAGTTAGACTACAGGACTGTTTGGTAGTGTTGTTTTACAATATTAATCACAGTATTAAACATTTGTGCAGAGAAGTGATATTCTGAAAGTATTTACACTTATCAATAGCTAACAGTTATTATACACTGTAGATAGTTGACTTGGCGATATATTTTGACCTTTTTATTTCAATGTCATGTCAGAAAAAATACTTTATTTGCCTTTTAGCTGATCATTTCCATTCATAAAGCTTGCTTCCATGGATGCTGCCATATTGTGATGTCATATTTGTGAAGTCGGGGTAATAATTTTGGTCTGAGTTTACCAGTCGGAGCTCTGACTTCAAATGCCGTTGCAACGCATTTTTCCAAGTAGAAAGCCTGAAAAATCTGAGTTACGAGGTAGCTCAAACGCAGCATTTTGTCTGCGTTTCCCAGTTGGAGCTCCAACTTCTGCTGTGTTTACCTCGGAAGTTGGAAATGTTTAATTAACTTTGATTAATATCATTGTAAAACAACACAACCAAACAGTCCTGTAGTCTAACTTAACTTTAGTTAGCATTTATTACTAAGTTTATTTAATCTTACAGTATTTATTGGTGTTCAACCACAATTTCTTGTTTACATTTGGTTGGAACGGTTTGAGGTCGAAGTCGGAAATACCAACTAGGGTAGCTCAAACGCAACATTCAAATGCCGTTCCAACGCATTCTTCCAAGTAGGAAGTCGGAAAAATCTGACTTCCGGGGTAGCTCGAACGCAGCTTAAATGCACCTTCATGCAGCAGGTAATGATGGCTTCATTCCTCAGGCATGGAGCTGCTGTTACATCTCATATCAGGCTGTTACACAAAACACTTAGCACAGATAACGTGCTGTTCTAATCTAGAATGAGCCTGTAATTGCCTCAGGACAAATTTTCACATTGTCAGTCAAGTCACATATTAATAGCTACACCTACAGTGTTTGATAATAAATGACAAATAAACTACAAAAACCTTTGCATATTTGTGTATTCTTATCAAAATGCAATTTTGTTGAAAAGGTGTATTTTCACAGATTACAACTCCAGGCTTTGAAACTAAAATTGGCAGCAGTGATAACCTGGTTATTATAAATCGCTGTATTCATGCTCATGTGGGCACATATGGCCCATTAGCATTTTGGAATTTTAGAAAATGTACGATCAATCTTTCAACTTTTGAATCTTTAGAACTGTCACTTTGACGTTACTCTTCCGACAAAGACCCAATCAAAATGCCATTTATATTGTAACAATTTGGGGTGTCGCGATATACCAGGAGACGATAACTGTGATATTTAGAAAATGAAATACTGATATCATGTTAATAATACATGTGATAGTATAGTGTAAATAATTCAGTGTCTATTAAAATCTTTCAATCTTTACGCCCTTACACACACACACACACACACACACACACACATATGTGATGCGATGCGATGCAGTAACTAGCTAGCTATCTAGCTAGCTACTACCACATTGTGTGGCTACTACTGCCGCGCTAAATCATGATGTATGACCTGACAGACAGAGTGAGATGCTCTATGCTAACCTGAAAAAAGTTAGCTGCCAGTGTGGAGTTTTTTGGATTTGGTAACAAAGACAGGAAGTTGGTAGACGCCTCAGTCTGCAGGAAATGCTGATCGGCAGGAACCACTAAAGGGGGCGATACCACCAACCTGTTCACCACCTTCACCTCCATCATCCTGCAGATTTCACCAAGGTAGAGACAGGAAGTAGCAGTTAGCTTGCTAGCCCTGAAACAGGAAATGTTCCATGAAGGTCTTAGTTGTGTTGTTAAAGCTAAGCTATCATGGTGTTGGACTTGACAGGATTTTCTCTCTCCTGGTTATTTGTTAGATTTGTGGATCTTTTGTTTATCAGGTCATCTGGTTCCTTTACACCATCCTTTAAGGTGGAATTGCTCTTTCTGTAGCTTTTGTACAGTTCTGGTTACAGACTCTCTCCACCTCCCTACACTCCTATTTGGAATCTAATTCATTTGACAAAAAAAAAGAGACAAAATGCACAGCAAACAAAGTTAAAGATCAATTTGACTGACGGCATTATTATTTTTTTTCTCAAATTTTCTATAGATATCATGATAATATTGTTATCATGAATTCTTTTGGCGACAATAATCGTGTAGTGAAAATCTGACATCGTGACAGCCATAATAACAGCACAGAGCACCATACTGGATTAGAATCACAGTCTGAAGACATCTGCCCAACTCAGCTACAGTACATGTTGGTACTTTGTCAGTGTTTCTCTCACACACTCTTCTACCGTCTATCACAACTTGTCTGCTAACACGTTGACGCGGTGTTGGTGACGACAAACGCCACATCACACCACCATAATCATCTGATGTGATTCATAGTGAGATCATTTCTCATTCTGGTAGAACAGTCATCTTTTTTTTTTTTTTTTTTTTTTTTTNCCCCCCCCCCCCAGCATGACAGGATGGACTGGCAGGGTCATTTTTTCTGCAGGTCTACTGTCAGCAGCTCAGTCTCACTTGGCTGTGCAGACTGTCACTGAACTGGAGGTGCAGCTCAGTTGGCAGTGTATTTCACACACGCATGCATGAACACACACGCGTGCACACACGTCAGTCACATGGTCTGACTTGGGCAGAGGGCACCAACGAAACCAGACCATCTCCTCTTCACCTCCATTCATTTAGAAAGCCTCCCTTTATGTTCACAGATCAGCTTTCTCTCACTTCCACTGACCAGATATAACGTGTTGGTCTCATGTTTTTTTTCTGTTTCGGTGTTTTGCCCAAGGCTTCAGGAGTAACCTCACACATTCTTCCTGGGTTTATTTCTGTGTCAGTGCTCGTGTGTGTGTGTGTGCACACAGTAGATGTACTAACCTTCTCTTCACGTGAGCTTCACATGTCGTTAAATGTGCTCCACCAGCTCATATGGAAACATTATCTCAAACAGGGCAATAAATAGGCCTCTAATGTAATGAAGCTGCCCCCCCCCCCATCTAGTTGTCATTTGAGTGCCTCGTCATTCAGCACGACAGGCTGGATTATCTGTCTGAAGCTGAGTGACCTGATGTTATTGGAACGGGTAAAATTTCCTCCATCCCTCTAGCAGCTCTTACACAGTGATGCTGACAGTGCAGTTAAAGGACCATGCTGGCGATTCTGCGTGTTTGAGCCTAATGTATTCAATTTTCATACATGTAACATTACTGACAATCATTTCCCAAAGCATACTACTGGAATGGTGAATTAAAATGTTTTTTTTCCCCAACCTTGACATGATTGATTACCAGTCACTTTAAATTTCAGGAAAGTGCGGCTCTATCAAATATTCATTTGAATTTATGATACCTGCTGGACAAAACAAGATGTCAAATCCCAAGAAAAATGATACACTATGGCCTCAATTATTAATTTTTACTATTATTACATCAAGTTCCTTTTTGAAATGTTGTGGATTAAACATGTTTCNCAATTATTAATTTTTACTATTATTACATCAAGTTCCTTTTTGAAATGTTGTGGATTAAACATGTTTCAAGTAGCGGTGTGTGCTACACTCCTGTCATCAAGCAAAATTAGTGCTATTTTAGTCATTCATAAGTTAGCTAACACTAGCTCACTTGCTAACGTTACATTAGTGAACTTTGCTATTATGTGAGTTGATTGGGACACTACACAACAATTTCAAAATCACCTGCGGTCAGGAAATGTAGTGATTGGAGGAGACTGGCCAACCAGAAATTAGCAACTTTGGGTCTGTCTGATTGGCTGATAATTGTGCACAGTAGTACCGCTGTGCCAAGTTGAGGAGCGTAAAGTCAAACTGAGCGTGCAGAGATGCTGAGAGCAGCAGCGACACTCTGAGCGAGCGTGTTTAGTTATGAGAGCCACACTTAAGATTTATTTGAGCACAAAATAGATTTTTGTTCGCTCAAATTAAATTATATGCATGCAAAATTTTATTTTCTTCGCTAAAGATGTGCTTAATCGAAATGTGGCTCAAATCTAATTCCATACTGGTACGCTATTAAAATCAACTTGTTGATACTTGAAACGTTCTTGGGATAGGTAATCCATCATCACCAACAAGACGTGTATTCAGGTTTTTTTAGAAGTTATGTAATTTTAGTGTTTAAGCTCAATAAAAAGCGTGGAGTGAATGTATGCCTCCACCGGGGAATATAGTCCCAAAAGAAGACCTGTGTTTATGGAAAAATTTAAAGGACCGTGACTTCATAAGGCTGTGTAACTATTAGCAGGAGAAACATGGATTTTTAAGGTGGGTGTATCACTTGAATATTTGATTTTGAAAGATTAAGAGATTTTGCAAAATATCAGGAAAGCTGAAATATGGTTTTATCCTTTGGGAAATGATTGTCAGTAACGTAACATGTATGAAAATTGAATGTATTAGGCTCAAACATGCATGATTGCCGGTATGGTCCTTTAAAGCGAGAATGTTTGGCTTTTTGCATACACACACACACACACACACTCACCTTCATACCCACATAGGCCATGAAAAGATCCATCCTAAAATGGCTAAGCTGAAATAGACTGTATTATATATACATAACAAAATAATGCACCTGTGATGCTTTTGCACCTTGAAGAGATGTAACAGTGTGGAAAAGTGCTTTAACTTTAAAAATATCAAATTTGTTGTCAGCTTAAACCGTAATCATTTTTATTTCTTTCTGTCCTGCACTCTTCATCGTACAGAAGACAGATTGGGAGGTGGCCATTAAGAGTATTAATAAGAAGAACCTGTCCAAGTCCCAGATCCTTCTTGGCAAGGAGATCAAAATCCTGAAGGTGAGTGTGACACTTATCTCACTTATTTCTTAAAAGATGAGTTGACTTTGACTTTATGCAAGTCTGTGTCTTTGATAAAAACAATTTTCTTGACTTCTTAGATGATAGAAATATCAAGACAAGTGACAAGCCATCAGCTGAATCCTAGTTAACGGGCCTGCTAATGACAGATCTGATTTTTCTTTTTCCAGGAACTTCAGCATGAAAACATTGTGGCACTTTACGATGTCCAGGTAAGTTTCTAGCTTATAGCTTCTTCTTTCTAGCTTCTAGCTTTGCCTTGGTGGGTCATTTCACTGTGGCTATAACAGCTCACCTGATCCCTGCATTTCCACCTGCAGTGTCAAACTGATGCTGCCAGGATTTTCCTGATAAAATGAATTTAAATATCAAATCAGTTGAGTGATCTTGTTCTATCCAGCAAAGACTATTTAATTACGTATGTGAACACAATAAATATTTTGAACAGTCAAGCTCTTTATATGTGTGTATGAGATAAAAAAAACATAGAGACACAAGCAAACACGCACGACTGAGCATATTGTGTCACGACCAACGTTAAAACCAAACGCTCTCTGAATTCTGTGATGTTTTATCATTTAAACTATAATTATTTACCAAACTACTGCAGTGCCCGTTGAAAATGCGTCTGTTCGGAACAGGCCGTACTTTATGTTGTGCATCGCAGCCTGCCGTAATTTAGTTCTGCATGTCCTCGTGAGCTAGCTTTGTTTGCTGTATGGGGTCGGATTAAGATCGTGGCACAGGACCAGAGCATATGCTGCTGCGCCCGGAGCGTATCCTGCCACACAGACTACTTTTTACCAGCACAGCTCAATTCTAGAACCGCTCATCCAAACAACTTCACAAGTGACGCTGCAATTCCTTGGGTCCTGAGCAATAAACCTGCTGAATATCAACTTCATACAGTGCTGGGTTCTAGAGATGT
>VXCM01007485.1:0-21439 GCA_014773175.1 Lucifuga dentata | reverse complement strand
ATTTATTCGGGCTTGGGACCGGCACAAGGAGGACACTGGCTTGTGCCCCCTTGAGGCTGCATTTACCTCATTTTGACTTATTTAATAAAATTCTTCAAATGTCTGGGATCAAAGTAGTAAAGAACCTATTTCTTGTACTTTAAAAGATATTTTTTAAACATGAGAGTTGTTTTAAATTTCCAACATGTATGCCCACATACTTTTAATCTTAGAAAACGTATATTTTCAACATGAAAATACTTTTAATACCTTTGCTAAACACATCCTTTGGGTTTTATTCTTTTCAATAACCACTAAAGTATTTTTATTATTGTCTTGGTACACAGAATTAACCAAAATTGAGTCTTGCGTTTTTGAAGGGTCTCTAAATTTAAATTTAAGCATTTTATTTGTATGTCCTTTATTTAAATTTGGTTTGCTTTCTTTGATCCGTTAGGTTGTACACCATTTAAGATAATTTTTGGTCATCCAAATGTGAGATCACAATACATTGTCTGCAGTTTCAGTCGGATAAATTTTTATAATTCAAATTTTTTTTTTTTTTTTTTTTTTTTAAATACAGGTATGTACCCTTAATATTACCCCTACAGGGAAACGATACAGAATTTGATGAATCATTTTTTAATAGCCAAATCTATTAACTCATTTTGTCTGATTAACATATTTTGGGGACTTATTCAAAGGCAATAAATCCATCAGCAGACAATATTAGAAAATTAATTACACGTAGTCATATCTTTTCTGGATATATATGCCTTTTACAAGACCCTCAGGTCTCAGGTAATTTCCAGGTTTTCCATTGTCTTTGGGTAAAAAGTAAAAGTCGCACAGGTTTTTGTAAAAATAGCCAACTTTATATTGTTATAGTACTAAGACAGCTTTACAAACAGCATGATGTGCACACAGCCTTCATCCAAACAGTGCTCCAACTGAAGTTCCGCCTTCTCAGAAAAAAAAAAAAAAAAANAAAAAAAAAAAAAAAAAAAGAGAAAAATATATATCACACTGACAAACCAAAACAAAAACAACAAAGTAAGCAAAGTACACACCTACTCCTTCAGCCTCACATTCGTCGTCAGTGCACAGGCAGCACTTCTGAAACTAGAGCAATCTGTCAACTAACATGTTTCAATATTATATATTACATATTACAACGAGTGAAGGGGAGGCAAATCAGGAAGTAGAGCTAAAAAAAAATTAACCTTTCAAATTCATGCAGGTTTAAAAGAACCGTATGGCCAAATATAAAGCTTTTTATTAGCAAAGAAACAAAAAGGTGGCATGTTACACTAACAACTTTCTATAAAATATGGTCATATGCAAAAAAAAAAAAAAAAANAAAAAAAAAAAAAAAAAACAAAAAAAAAACTGCATTAGAGGTGAGAGTGTGGGGAGGCAAATCTAATTTACATATTGACAACAATTTGGTCGACGTACAACCGAGTGCTGGGGTACTTCCTACAGCCCCTTATTCTTTTATCAGACACAGACACACACACACACACACACACACACGNACTTCCTACAGCCCCTTATTCTTTTATCAGACACAGACACACACACACACACACACACACACGTGAAAAAACACATTTAATCACCAGGAAGCCCCCTCCTCCCCCTCAGCTTTATGTCTTTACTTGTCCCTCTTTGGAGCTCTACCCTATGGGCAGCTCGCTGCTGCCGGCTCAGTCACACATCTCCTCTGGCAGCTCGTGGGGGTTCNACCCTATGGGCAGCTCGCTGCTGCCGGCTCAGTCACACATCTCCTCTGGCAGCTCGTGGGGGTTCAGGATACCCGGCACAGACATTTGGAGCTTGTGCTTCTCCTCCTGGGCCTGACGCAGAGCTGTCTCCCTCTCCTCCAGGAAGAGGTCTGTCGTGTCTTCGCCAGCAAACTCCTGTTGGACCACATCACACGAGCAGAGGCACGGGGGGGGNGGGGTTCAGTGCCGGTCACTGTCACCGCGTGAAAACCTGCAGAACGGCCTGATGCCGGCCGAGCTGCAGCTTTGCAAAACCTGCTGCTAATTCTCTGTACCGGAGTTCAAAATTAAGTTCACCTTTGGCTTTACAGGCTGTAACTCCTCTTTCAAACCCTTAATTAGATCCATTTAATCAGAGTTTATACTGTGCAATGTACTTGTGTATGTGTTAATGTGCAAAGGAAGAAGTTTTATTGTGAATTTCTGAAACTGACTAATACAGAGAAGGGGTTACAACGTTTAAAAGTCATTATGCAGCTTTATTTTAAGCCAAAACAAAGCTTCAAATCAGTACATTTACATACTCACTAAAACTGGGATTACACTCAGATTTAGTAAATAATTTTTTTTTTATAAGTCATGTAATCACCATAATCAGACTGAAAACATCATCAGAGTTACATACCTAGATTATGCGAATGTAAATCAATTTGCTCGAGCATGTAAATTTTAGAATCGGCGCAAGCATTTCGTCACCTGCCATACTTAATCTCATAATCAGATTACCATATATACTCGAGTATAAACCAAGTTTTTATTACCAAATTTCACACAGCAAATCGGGGGTTGGCTTATAGATGAGAAATTCAAATTTGATCCCCGTGAATGAAATTTCCAGGGGTGGAAATACTACCCATTACCACTACCCATGGAAAATAGTTTAAATCATACCTTAGGATGAGATATTTCCTGACTAAACATCTTATCCAGCACATTATGCAGCAGCCAGTAAGCTCTGTTGTGATTGGTCAGTTATAGTAATCAGCTGAAATAAATATCATGTTTACCAGTACATGGATTATTTTCAGAAAATCACAGGAATACTATGACAATATCCAGAAAAACAGGTACTTTGCAAAACAAATAAATTGATGGAACATCAGGGGATCAGCTTATACACAAGATCGGCTTACACTCGAGTATATATGGTAAGCAATAAATCATGCATAATATATTTGGTGATCGAAAGAATCCTAATAATTCCATCTGTGTGCCGCTTCCTGTGCATTTTTTTCCCTCAATGCAGTACAAATGAAAATGGGAGCATCATGTGCGTAGATCTGACGTTGCTTGATGTTTTCATAGATTCTACTTTTTGAGACTACATGCTCTTCCTTTCACAAAATCAAGATGCTTGCTTCCAATTCTCACACACGCATGCACACACATGCCTGGTTTATAAAATCTTCCAGACAGCTTTGTAGCCTCTTAGAAAACAAAGCAGATCTGAGGCACAACCAAACACTATTTTACATACGATATGTAAACGGTCAATAGCTGTTTTTAAGTGTGTTTTTATGTTTCACGTGGACTCACCTTGATCTGCACAAGGAAGTCTCTCAGGTGCTCCTTGAAGGCGGGGATGTCCTGATTCAGGCTGAATAGGCCCGTTACAAACACCTTCACCTGAGCGCTGCAGACCAAAAAAAAAAAAAAAAAAAAAACACACATTCCGCTACAGAAAATTCACATGTGCATCGTGTGAAAACAAACAGCCCAACGTGAACCTGATTTACGATGTGTTTGTTGCACGCGTGTGTCATTTCTGAAGTCAGAGTTTGTTGTTGCTCTCCTACGATGCATTATTATTGCCAAGCACACTAGTAATTTTGTGCTCATTTAAATAAACTTCAATTGGCTCATTTTCTACATTTCCAGGAATGCCTTTTGAGAACCCCTCAGAAGGAGTAAAGTGGTTTAAACTCCATGAGCTTCCACACTAGAATCTGTGGGTAAACTGGATTTTTTGCATTAAGTTTTAAATAAATTCAGATAATGAGCTCTGAGAGCCTTTGATGTTCACATTAAGTTGACAAAGATCCTTTCTGTTAATCAACACTTCCTTAACTTTTCGATTTTTAAGTAACTATAACTTTTAAGTAAATATAAGTAAATTTGAAGTTTTTAAGTAAACTTTTAATATAAGTAGAGGGATTTTTTTTTTTTTTTTNATTTTTTTTTTTTTTTTGGAAAGGTGCAAAACAATTCCAAAACTTATTGCTGGTATAGTAAAGGCTTTACATTCTGTTCTGGAACAAAATGCAAAAACTATCTGAGGTTTAAACACAGCCTGTATTTTCTGCACTATGTGAGAGAAACATTAGAAACCTCGTGAGACAGTGTTTATTTATTCTTAACTCATATATATAATTTATTTTTTTTAATTCCCTATTACCATCAATGGTATTATCATTTTCCTTTACTTGTTTTATCATCAGATTTTATCATGCCCACATCCTCAGGGGACATTTCCCAGGATACTCGATGGACATGAGACAACACTTTTATACTCTTTGTCATTTTCTTTCATTTGTTACTTATTTATTTATTTATTAGATTTTTATTATTTCCATTTTTTTTCTACTTGTTCATTTCTTCTGTTCTACTGTATGCCCATGTGCCTCTGAGGGACGTTCACAATGTTTTTTGATAGACCGTTTTTTGCACTGTCCCTTTTGCAAAAGTCAATAAAGTGGAGGCAAAAAAAGAAAAAGAAAGAAACTTTGTGAGAGCTGTGCAGAGCTGCATGGCTTCCAGATTTTAGCGTAACAATATTTCATACTCTGCTGGGGCTCGTGTAGCAGCTTCTGCTCTGCTGAGGCTTTAGTTTGGACATCAGTTCATTTGCATTTGGCCTTAATTTCTCCTTCAGTCTCCGTGTTTCTTTAAAACGCGGGGATTGAATACGTGGCAGTTTGCCTGGTGAGGTCAAAGCTACTTACTCCTGCAGATGTGGGAAGGCGGTTTTCAGCAGGTTGGCGATGTATTCCTGCACGTGTGCCTGGTTGTTTGCAGGGTTGGCGGCACTCAGGGCGACGCTGATCTTCCCCACCTCCACCAGGTTGAACATGTAGGCCAAGATAGTGGCGTGCATGGTCAGACCTGCAAACAAGAGCAAAGTTAGCCTTTAGTGAGCAGGTGTGTGTGTGTGTGTGCGTGTGTGAGACTGGAGGAAAAAATAAATAACCTGCAACTCACCAATAACAGCATTATTTAGACTGAAAATTTACCTTTGCATCAAAGTAAACTAATTACATCTTACACACATACTTAAATGAGTAAATGAACAATCCTAACTTCAAGAAACTTCTTTTTTTAAACGTTTATTTGTAGAGTGGAAGTTCACTGAGCATTGAATGCTCTTCTGCAGCAACACCCTGCTCACACACACCTGAAAGCTGCACAGTACAGCCACAGACTTCTCTGCTGGCCACTTGAGCATTTGGGGACCGAGTGCCTTGCTCAAGGGCACCTCAGTGGTGATAATGAGCGAGAGGCAAGTGCTGCTCATTCACCTCCCCACCCTGATTTCTCCTGCCAGTCCAAGGATTGAACTGGTAACCCGTCAGTCATAAGTTTGCTTCTATAAACTTTAGGCTCAAATGTGCTGTTTTTAATTTGAAATCACACCCGTGCAAATTTTTAAAAAAGATTGATGCAAACGATGTGGTTCATTTAGTTGTGACCTGTGTGTGCGTACCTGCGGTATGAGAGGTGTCGGTGACCACAGAGAAGATGTGCTGCAGGATGTCACAGAAGTACGTCTGGTAGAAGCTCTGCGCTGCCGCCTCCTCCTGAGCCACATTCTGCAGGAGTGTGTAGAGGATCTGCAGACCTGTGGAACATTCAAACCCTCTTTAGAAACAACAGCTGACAACAAACACACACACACACACACATACAAAAACAAACCCTTTGAGGCCATTCATTGCGTTGGTTCAGTGTTTGTGCAAAAGCTCCAGGAGTTGTGGGCAGAGCTTTCCAGCGATGCCAAAGCCTTTACAAGGCTTTTTGACTTCACATTCATGTAGAAGCTCTTAATCTGAAAGGAAGACGAGAGGACAGGTTCAGACCTGTGTCAGCCACATTCCTCATTGTGTGTTTGAAGGCCCAGATGATGGAGTCCAGTATCAGCTTGAACTGGGTGGGAGCGATGGAGAGGAATGCCGGGAAGCACTGCGAGTTGGCGGCTTGGAGAAGGTAGAAGAAGTGGGTCCGGTGTTCAGGGTACTCCTCAAAGTCCTGAGAGCACAGGAAGAGAAAAACAAGATGTCAGCATGTGGAACTTAGTGTGTTTTCAGCAGAAAGACACACCGTGTCTGTCAGAAACAAGAAAAACAACAGAAAATGACAATCTTTTTTTTTTACCGACAGTTTTCCCAGCATTTTCCATCTGATGTCTATAAAAATGATTAGCCTACTCCACATTTCACAAATGCGACAGAACGACGCCGTCACACCTTATTGATCATGTTCAAAGTGCACTCAAAGACCGCGTCAAAGATCTTGGGGATTTCTCCGGTGATGTGGGCTCCCAGCTTGTTGACGATGGTCGCCATGGTGCTGAGGACCTCGGGGTCCCTGGCGGCAGGGACGTTCCTCTGGTAGTCAATGAGCACCGCCTCAAGAAGAGGAGGGACAAAGTTCTCGCCCACCTACACCACAGAATAGGACGAGAAAAACATTCTGGTTAGAAGACATGAGCTTTAGAATGACACCGGAGGTCAAATTTATAAACCGACGTTAAGAAATAAAACTAGTTCTGGCAATTATAAAAAAAGGAACAGAGAGAAAGGGAAAAAAAAAAAAAAAAANAAAAAAAAAAAAAAAAAAAGGAAAAGGTTGATGGCGTCCGTTATGTTTAGTCAAACAAACGGTATCCAAAATGCAGAAGTGACACAGCGTGATACTGTGTGGCACATTGTAAAAAGGTACACAGTGTTAAAAGAGAATATAACAGATACAAAATTATGCCTTAAGCTCCACCCCCACAGTGTGACTGGACTGTGTTTTCTTTTTCGTTGTCATTAATAATGCAGCTGCTTCAGAAAAAGAAAAGTCAGGGCTTTGCATTTAGTATTGGCACATCTATGCTGCCCCCTGCTGGACAACAGTGAGATGAAAAACCACAGATCTTTTCTTTTCACTGTACTGTGATTTGATTGTAATGTGGCATGAAAAATTCATGTCATAATGAAAAACAATTAATTCAATCATTCAAAAAACAGAGAGACAAAAAAAGTTTGCACTATACCATAATTACAACACAGTAAATGCGTGTATGAAAATTAAATACAAATGAAAACATGTCTTGTATTTCACAAATGTGTATTATATTTCACTCTATTTTTTTAATTTTAACTGTGTCCCTTATAATCTTCCATACAATGACATTACACCTGAAAAATAAAGTTGTCAAAAATGATGAGATGGTTTTGTTGTCTGCACTTTTGTTTGGTGTATCGCCAAAAATAAAAGTCATTAAAGATAAAACTTCCAAAAACTCTGGTCTGAAGGCTCACCATCTGCGGGTCGTTGGAGCGACTGATCCAGCCTGAGATCAGCTTCAGTGTCTCTCTCTTCACCGTCCTCATGCTCCTGATCAGCGGCTGCTTGGTCACCATCTCTCCTGTCAAAATGATGGAGAGCAAAAGGTCAGTTTATTTGAAAAAAGGAAGAATCTCACATGGTTGAAGTCCTGACAGACATGTAATGCTGCGCGACTTCCGATCAATATGGATTTAATACTGATTTCCATTTAGCATTAGAGTGTTTCTGTTCATCTGAAAAAAAAATGTTACTGCCTGAATTTTCTCTTAATTCAAATATGAAAAGGTGTATTTTGAAATTTTAATTTAAAGTTTTTAACTCTGTCTGTATGCCACTGTTATTTCTATGCAAGTTTACATTTAATTGTGCAGATCCTGTTAAGACAAACTTTCAGACTTTAACTTTGAGCATCTCGTCAACTGGAGTTGCAAAAGCTTAACTTTATGATTGATGGATGCACAGAAGTCAAAAAGTTATCTGACCATTTAAAGGACCATACCATCCATTTTGCATGTTTGAGTTTAATATATTCAATTTTCATACGTACGTTAACACTACTGATAATCATTTCCCAAAGCATACTACTGGAATGGTGAGTGAAAAAATGTTTTTCCGACCTTCCAGACCACCACTGGTTTCAGTTCTTTCTGCTACACTATTAAAATCAACTTGCTGATACTTGAAATGTTCTTGGGATAGGTAATCCATCATCACCAACAAGNACTATTAAAATCAACTTGCTGATACTTGAAATGTTCTTGGGATAGGTAATCCATCATCACCAACAAGTCGTGTATTCAGGGTTTTTTTTCAGTTAGTAATTTTAGCATTTAAGTGCAATAAAAAGCGTGGAGTGAATGTATGTCTCCACTGGGGAATATCGTCCCAAAAGAAGACATGCATTTATCGAAAAATTTAAATGACCATGACTTCATAAGGCTGTGTAACTATTAGCAGGTGAAACATCGATTTTTAAGGTGGGTGTATCGCTTGAATATTTGATTTTGAAAGATTAAGAGATTTTGTAAAATATTAGAAAAGCTAAAATATGGTTTTATCCTTTGGGAAGTGATTGTCAGCACCCTTACGTGCATGAAAATTGAATATACTAGGCTCAAACATGCAAAATGGTATGGTCCTTCAAAGAAGAAAAAGTGTTTCATGTTTCTAAGCAGATTACATTGTCGCTTGCTTGCTGGGAGGATCTGTCATTTTAAGAAAAAGTGACAAGTCATTCATTTTGTAAGACACAAGCAGTCGCGTGAACCCAAACGCAAACACACACACACACACACACAGACAGGATCTGACCGTTGGTCTGCACAGCCGNACCCAAACGCAAACACACACACACACACACACAGACAGGATCTGACCGTTGGTCTGCACAGCCGAGGAGATGTTTTCGCTCAGACACTTGTAGACGTTGAGCATGTCCAGGTAGATCCGTCCCAGCTGGACTACAAAGGGATGACCCACGGCTTTGCAGGCTCTGACGTTGGTCTTCAAGATGCTGCCCAGCTGACGCACTGTCTCCGCGTCCTTCAGGATGTCCACGTTCTGCAGGGGAGGGCGTCACCTTCACTCACAAGCTCCACATTACTGAACGGCAAATTCGGGGAAACCCGAGTGGAATGCAGCCTTGGGGCTTCCTGCTGCGCTTACCTTTGTGGCCTGCTGGATGATGCTGTCCCACACCTGGTTGGGCAGCAGCATGTATTTCTCTATCAGGTGCTCCTGAACCGCCTGGTCCGTCTGAGCCCCGATCATGTAGCCCACAGCTTCATAAAACGTGTGTACCTGTGGGTGGAGAGAGAGAAGGGGGCAGGGCTAAATCGAGATTCAGACCTCAGATATCCTCCAATTGCAAAGTGAGAAACTGAAATTAATGTTGATCTCTTCGTATAAAAAAAAACCCATATTATGCCATTGCTGATCCTGTTGCACTGCGATAAAACATTAAAAAAAAGAATGTTGATCGCAGAGCAGTCTGACCACTGAATCCAACCTGCTGCTTAAAGCATGTTCCCCTCCAATAAATCACTGTGGTGAGAGAGTATGTAAACAGCGTTTGTCTGCAGAACTGACCTGCTGTGGCTGCAGGTCACAGATGATGGTGTTGATGTTGTTGAGGATCTCGTCAATGAAGGGCATCACCTCGCCTACCTGGACCTGGACAAAATGACGGCGGCACTTCTGGGCGATTTTGATGAAGGTGTCACAAGCCATATCCTGCACGCCATCGTGGGTTTCTGCGGGGAAAGAAATAAATCCACAGGTCACACTGAGCCCGCGTCTCTGTCGGCTTTCAATGTCATTTCAAGCTGTCGTGGCACGTTTGGGGAATAATCTTCAGTTGTCACTCTTGTATTCTACATAACTCTGTGTGTTATGTGATGTTTCTCATTGTTCTTTATGTGATGATTTAAGGGCTGCGTTGTTTCGTAAAATGTCTTCAATCAAAGCAGATTTCTTTTGGCTGAATGATTATCAAAGGCTAGATTTCTGTTTTAGGAAAGGAAGCTTGCTTTTGCAGAGTTTCTGTGTAAAGATTTGGTAGAGAAGACAAAGTGCTCTGTTTAAAGGACCATACCACCATTTTGCAAGTTTGAGCCTAATACAGTCAATTTTCATACATGTTATGTTACTGACAAGCTTTTTCCAAAGAATAAAACATGTTTCAGCTTTCCTGATATTTTGCAAAATCTCTTTAATCTTTCAAAATCAAATATTCAAGTGATACACCCACCTTAAAAATCCATGTTTCTCCTGCTAATAGTTACGCAGCCTGATGAAGTCACGGTCCTTTAAATTTTTCCTAAACGCAGGTCTTCTTTTGGGACTATATTCCCTAGTGGAAGCATACATTCACTCCATGCTTTTTTTGAGCTTAAACGCTAAAATTATATAACTTCTAAAAAAAATCTGAATACACGTCTTGTTCATGGTGATGGATTACCTATCCCAAGAACGTTTCAAGTATCAACAAGTTGATTTTAATAGCGTACCAGAATGAACTGAAACCAATGGTGGTCTGGAAGATAGGAAAAACATTTTTAATTCACCGTTCCAGTAGTATGCTTTGGGAAATGACTGTCAGTAACGTTACGTGTATGAAAATGGAGTATTAGGCTCACATAAACATACACAATCGCCAGTATGGTCTTTCACTACACAGCATGTATTTTTAAATTTTGTCTGGATTTGATAGAAAAATGTTAAGAGTTGTGAGCCGTGGTCTTGGGGAATTTTTGTACGCAGCATTTTGCCTCTTCCAGTTCCTCACCGTGCATGAACTCAAACAGCTTGTTGACAACAGTCTTGAGGAATTTCCAGTGGGCACGGAGGAAGCGAGGGTACTGGCCCACGATGTACATGATGTTGGATGCTATGATGGCCTTGTTGTCTTTCCCTCTCTTCTGCTCGCACAAGCCCAGCAGGTCCTGGATGAGCGCAAATGGGGAAAAAGTAAAGATCTGTCAAAGTTTAGCTGACGACCATTGTCAATTGTTTTTTAATGTGAATAACGTACATTTTCTTTTTTTTCTTTTATTACTAAAGTTGCCTTTTCCAATTCCAAGCTCCTAATTTCAGTGAGCCTTCCATTGATTTAGCTTGAGTTACAGTGGAATGAACTCATCCTGCTCTTATTCAATCTGGACTCAAGGAGAGATGCTAACAGGAAACTTTTATGAAACAGTCATGTTGCATAAGCAGCTAATGATCTGCAACCTCATTACATTTTATTTTCATGTAACTGGAGTGCAGACAGCGTAGTGAGCTCTGTGTGTTACTGGACTCTAGATCATGGCCAAAAGCAGCTCATGAAACAGCATTTCTGCTTATAATATATTGGTGTGAGTCTTCCACCTTGATGACCGTGACCAGGAACCTCTTCTCGTCCTCCTCGTGCATGGCTCCGCTGATGGAGCCGATGGCCCAGCAGAGCATGTTCAGGTTCCTCCAGGACCACTCGGTGCCGTTCACCTGGTTGTGGAGCTTCTCCGTCATGATGCGTTCAGTGTCTGCGTAGTCCAGATGGGTCAGGTAGACTGTAGACACAAGTGAGAAAAATTTGTTAGTGGTATTTTTGTCTGAATACTGTACATGCATGCAGTAACTATAGGTCAGATTCTGGTTCAGCGGGGGTTTCTTTTTTAAATCAAGGTCAAAGTCTGGTTAGGTTTTGTTTTTTTAACAAGATCAAACTCGGGTGCGGTGATTTTTTTTTTTTTTTTTTTTTNTTTTTTTTTTTTTTTTTTTTTTTTTTTAATGTCACCCTATGTGTATGCGTGAAATTGACTCATGCATCTATCAAAGCTGAAAAAATAATAAACTGCTTCCATGCTGCAAAAAGAGGATGCACAGTCATTTCATACAACTGGGAAAGAATGCAGTCAGTCATTCAAAAAAAAAAGTTGTGGGAACAAACCCAGAGTCTCCCTCATGTTCTTGTAGAGGTTGATGGAGTCCGTGTCCTTCATGAACTCCCTCACCACCTCGCCTTGGTCGTTCTCCACCACCAGCACCTCCTCAGGCTTTGCCATGCGGCTCACCATCAGCAAACGCACCTGCAAGAGGAGAGGATGAGGATGAGTTTATGAGATGGATGGAAGCTCAGAGTCTGGAAAAGCTTCAGGTTACATCAACTGTGTTCAGGCCCACATCAGTGCTAACTAACGAGCATTGTTAGCGCAGAACATGCAGGACTCTCAGAATGCAGTTCATTAAGAAATGCTGCTGTAAGCAAGGGGATAACCTCAATCATAATGTTTAGTTTTTACACAGTCTGTAGAGGTCACAGCTCTGTTTTAGAAATTAACCTTTGCTTCATACACACGATTTGCTGATTATAAACCAATTCCTGTGTGTTTGTGAGGCTAACCTGGGAGAGCACGGGCAGGTAGAAGTGTCTGCGTGGGGGGACGTCTGACAGCAGCGGAGTGGTGGAGGTGGAGAAGGGACTCTCCCTGTAGAGCTCTGCTGCCAGGTGGTTCCAGTACTCCAGGCAGATCTTGAAGATCTCCGTCTCCTCCACCTCTGACACCAGCAGCATATAGTGGAGTGCCTGTTTCAGTGGAGGGGAAAAGCTCCCGTGTTAGGTTTGTATCAGCTTTATTTCAGTTCTGGTTCTGTACAGCAGTTACTGTGTGGAAGTGCATGTTCCATCGGTGCATTTAAAAAAAAAAAAAGTTATCAAAACTTTTCTCCATGTAAAACAAAAAGAAATGTACCAGTTTACCTGATATAAGAATGAGCTTTTTTGTAATTAAATCACCTTTGTGATCACTTTCATTCTTTTTAAACCAGTTTTTTTTTTTTTTTTACCTCCATGAGATTCTCTCTGAGATTATTCCTCTTCTCGATGAGCTGGCCGTGCTCTTTGAGGAAGGTGCACAGGAAGAGGCTGAGGTTCTGGATGAAATTCTGCTCGTCATCCTTCCCATTGGCGTAAGCCACACGGATGTTCGTGGTCACTGGCAGCATCTGACCACAAGAGATGACAACATTTTACTTTACTAAATATTTACACTTCTGATCTTGTAGATTGCAGTAAATTTGCTTATCGTGTTTCTGTTTTGCAGGAAGACTAATTTAAATGTTGTAAACCCTGAAATACTTAAATCAAGAGAAGAAGAAAGAATGAAGGAAATAATGACCTAATTGAGCGAAATTGTCTTTCTCTTCTGAGGAGTTAGTTAGTTTTCCAGCAGCTCTCTAAATTTAGAATAACTGCTGAACAACTGTGAGGACTTTGACGCGGAGCTCCTGACTCATATTTACTGTTCTGTTCAGCTTTACAGGTTTTGTAGGCCTGCCAGTCGAGTTCATTTCCATATGAGAAAAAACTACTGCCTGACTGCTAACTCTCCATAAAACAAGGCAATTGAACTTGTTAGTAGCTTAGCGTCTGTTAGCTGCTGCTGCTTTATCCTGCGTGCTGCTTTCCATTTGGTGGCGTAATGAAAGTTAATGTGACTGGAAGCAACTTGGTACCTTCTACATATGAGCTCCAACGACATGAGTCAAAGCTGAAACGCACAAGTGAAAGTGTTTGACTGACACGAGGTAGTTTTAAAACAAACATTCGTGCAAAGCATGAACCGAAATCAAATCATCTGTTTGCTGAAATTAGGGAATTTCAGGGAATCTTTAAGCATGTTTAGCTCTGTATTAATGGGTTTTAGGTTATGGTCGTGTTTATGTTGCGTGCAAACTCATGTGGGTTTCTATAGCTTGGGTTACATTTGTGTACTCGTGTGTATTTAATCATTTACTGCTTATATTTCAGAGTGTGTGTGTGTATGTATGTTTTGAAGCATGCATGGATGGCGGGTGTACCTGTTTGAGCTGGGCCATAGTGAGGGTGAACAGACTGACAAACTGCTCCTCGTACTGATTCACGTTCACTCCGGCGATCTCCGTCAGACATTTCAGCGTCACGTTGCGAAACATGGGAACATTCAAGAACTGAAATGCAATAGTGAAATAAGTTGGGTCAGTTGAGCAACCGCAGTTTAAAGAGTTTCATTCTGCTGACACCACATTTTCTCTTTGAAACTGGAATGTGAGAACTGGATGTTCAGATCCATCCTGACTGCATCTCTGATACAAACTGTGACTCAGGGTTTAGAATTTCAAATCATCTCAAAGTATTTTTGCTTTCGTACGTTTGTAGAGCTAAAAATAAAAACTGTCAAAGGTATTTTCCATACCCACTCAGAAGAAATGTTCTTGTCTATATTTGTGTGTGTGTGTGTGTGAATGCTCCCAGTCTGTGTTGCTGAGGCAACCAGGTGTGAAGAAAAAAAAAAATGGTGAGNTGTGTGAATGCTCCCAGTCTGTGTTGCTGAGGCAACCAGGTGTGAAGAAAAAAAAAAATGGTGAGCTTTCATGCTGTTCCTCTGTTTGTTACGCTTTTGCAGGAGGAATAGATGCGAGAGCGCCTTTGTCAGAGGGTTTCACAAAGTGTTATAGCTGATTTTCTTCTGAGGATCAGATGCAACATAAAGATGAAAATAAAAGATGATACAGGCCAAGGCCAAAATTCTGGTCTCTTAAGCACCAGAGCAAAATGGGTTTTACTATAACTCATTATTTTCAAGTTACTCTTTTTCATATGGAAACATCAAGTTCAGCTTCAACTACTTTTTTTTTTTTAAATCTGGGTATTTTGCAGTGGAAATGGTAAAACATGTAAATGTTGACTTCATTGTTATTCTAATCATTAGAAGATTTCAATAAAGTTCATATCTGCTGCTTAACCTTGTAGACCAGAGTGCTGATGAGCTTGGTCTCAAAGATGTAACCCAGAGGGATCCAGTTGAGGAAGCGGAGGAGGGTCTCAAGTGTGGCATGGACCAGCGGGGCATTCTGGGAATTCTCCTATAAAGAGCAAAAAAAAAAAAAAAAAAAAAAAATGAACATGACAACAGACTACAGAATATATTAGGCCTCAGAAGCTGACAGCTGGAAACCGTGTGGTTCTTACCATGACGAACTGGCACAACTGGAATATCTGGGAGAACTCATTGCACATGCTGCAAGGCAGACAAGCAGAATTACCCACAATTACACAATTGTGTTTTATTTGAACCGTTTAAAGAGTTCAATTCTGTTGCTAGAAGATAAAATGTTCACAATCAGTGCCGCTGGATGCTTCACATTCTTTGCAAAACCGTGTCATCAAATTCTTCTAATGACGCGTGTAAATCTTCTCAAGTGAGCAGTTTAATAAGTGCAAGAGAAAAAAAAAAAAAAAAAAANGAAAAACAAAGCTTCTGCCAGGGTTTTTTTTTTTTAATCTACTGACGACTAGACAATTAACATTTCTGAAAGCAGCCATTCTCTTTCATTAGGTCACCTAGCAACACTCACAGTGAGCCATCGTGTGTCCATTACCTGTCCTTCAGGTGTTTGGCCTTCACTTGGGTCATCTGGCCACTGGAGAAGTCGAAGACCTCCTCGCTGAGCAGCTTCAGGATGATCATGTTGTTCTGACAGAGGCTCTCGCTGGTCCGACTTGCGCCCACGATGTCGCTGATGAAGGTAGGCCAGTGTTTGGGCCATTCCTGCTTCAGGATCTGTCCCAGAGCAAAAAAAAAAAGAGCCGNAAAAAAAAAAAAGAGCCGTCAACTTCATCACTTCACTTCCATGTTACAATCACCAAGGTAACCAGAACTTTGTCTTTGTCCATTACAAAAAGGCAGATCCTGCTCTTGTACCACCTGTCAAACACTAAGAGTTGCCTGCACAAAAGCCTGAACGAAAAAAAAAAAAAAAAAGCTATGTACTTATAGTAGCTGATGCCACCCTGACACTGACCCATTTATACAGTTAGACTGTTTAATTAAAAAAAAAAAAAAAAAAAAAAAAATCAACTTTCAGGTGAGGTTTATTTACCTGTACCAGGATCATGTTGAGTTTTGAAATGTACACTGCATCTTTCTGAAAGGAAGAATCCAGAGAGAAACTGTGGCATTAGCACTTAATGGCCTAAAGGTCATTCAGGTCACGTGAGCTTGTTAAAAAGTGCAGCGGCTGACATGAAGGTCAGCTCACCTCTATGTTTGCAGGATCAGAAGAGGTCTTGATAATCAGTCCAACGACATACTTCTTGATTCCTGAAAACAGATGGAAGTGGTTTTATTTGATGATGAGTGCCACACTTCAAAACGACAAAAAAAACAAAACAAAAAAAAAAAAACGTCAGTCTTCATAATCGCTAATCTAGAAAAGGCTCCAGATTGGCGTCATTAGTTTGTAGTTACCTTCACACTGATTTCTTGGCAGAATCTTCCAGCGGGTTTTAATGACTGCCTCGAGAATCTGCAGCGCGTAATACTGAGCAGAAGATGAAAGATGCATTAAGGATATTCTAAGAAATATCAAAAAAAATGTTAACTTTGCCACATGTCAACTACCAGCCAAATCATGCTCCTTTAAATACATAGTCGTTATCACAAAAAAAAAACAAAACAAGACAATCAAGATAACAGAATGATGGTACTGTGTGTAAATTTCATCAATGCTTAACGTAAGAGTTGATCAACAACAACAAATACTGCCTGTGTGTTTTTAAACTGGCAATCTGCAACATTTTTCTACAAGTAGAAAGTAGAAGTAGATATTCATCATGCTACTGTCACAAAATCAGCACTGGCTGAACACGTCTTTTATAACAGCAGCAATTTTGATTAAATCTGATTAAATTAACTGAAAATTTTCCATACAACCACTTAACACACTTTGCTTCCTTTTAGCTAGAAAATCCAATTACAACATCAACCCCAAGCAGCTACCAGCAAGCAGCTAATGTGAGTTCATTGCTTGTCAAAAAAGTTGGGAGTTTATCAGGGGTCAGAGGTCAGTACCTTCGTTTTCATGTTCTGAGAGAACTCCAGGATGGTGTCGACCCTCGTCCATGCGTCTGGATGGTCCTTCAGGTTGGTCAGCACTTCCTGGGCCAGACGTTGCTGTAAGAAATCAATAACAAACCCTTTAATCTGTGTGGGAGCACCTTTTAATCTTCCTCGCAATGTCCCTGTGTATTCACTGTCTGCATAAATATGATAACAGTGTACATTTTTTGTATCACTTTGTGTATATATAAAGTATTTAAGATTGCATACCGTTTTTTTTGCTCTTTCATTAGTACTTGTGCTACCACTTTTAACATGGTGAGCTTTTTAAAAAAAAAGTTTTGAGAGGATTTCTCAAGAATTTTATTTTTTTTTTTTACCCTGACTTTCTTGTATTTTATGGATAGATTTTTTGGGGGGTATTTGTTGTATTGTTAATACTACTTATTCAATTTTACATTTATTCAGTTTTTTTCCTACAAAACACTCACATATATATACAGTGGCAAGAAATAGTATGTGAACCCTTTTAAATTTCCTAGTTTTCTGCATGAATTGGTCATAAAATGTGATCTGATCTGCATCTAAATCACAAGTATAGACAAACACAATGTGCGTAACCTAATACCACACAAACAATTACAATATTTCATGTCTTTACTGAACGCAGCCATTAAACATTTACAGTGCTGCTGGAAAAAGTAAGTGAACCCTGGATTTAATAACTGGTTGAACCTCCTTTGGCAGCAATAACCTCAACCAAGCGCTTCCGGTAGCTGCTGATCAGACCTGCACAATGCTCAGGAGGAATTTTGGACCATTCTTCCTTACAGAACTGCTTCAGCTCAGCCATTTTCTTAGGATGTCTGGTGTGAACGCTCTCTTGAGGTCATTCCACAGCATCTCTATTGGATTCAGGTCTGGGCTCTGACTGGGCCACTCCAAAAGGTGAATTTTCTTTTTTTGAAGCCATTCTGTAGTAGATTTACTTTGTTGTTTAGGGTCATTGTCCTGCTGCATCACCCAACTTCTAGTGAGCTTCAGCTGGCAGACAGCCACCCTGACATTATCCTGTAGAATACCTTGATAAACTTGGGAATTCATTTTCCCCTCAATGATGGCAAGCAGTCCAGGCCCTGAGGCAGCAAAGCAGCCCCAAATCATGATGCTCCCTCCACCANAATGATGGCAAGCAGTCCAGGCCCTGAGGCAGCAAAGCAGCCCCAAATCATGATGCTCCCTCCACCACACTTCACCATGGGGATGATGTTCTCATGTTGGTATGCGGTGCCCTTTTTACACCATACGTAGTGCTGAGTGTTCTTCCCCAACAATTCAACCTTAGTTTCATCAGTCCACAAAACATTTTCCCATTAGCGTTGTGGAGCGTCAAGGTGCTCTTTGGCAAACTTCAGGCGTGCAGTGATGTTTTTTTGGAAAGCAGCAGCTTCCTCNCGTCAAGGTGCTCTTTGGCAAACTTCAGGCGTGCAGTGATGTTTTTTTGGAAAGCAGCAGCTTCCTCTGTGGTGTCCTACCATGGACACCATGCCTGTTCAATCTTTTGCGTATGGCAGACTCATGAACAAAGATGTTAACCTGTTCCAATGATTCCTTCAAGCCTTTAGCTGTTACTCTAGGGTTCTTTTTTACCTCACTGAGCATTCTGCATTGTGCCTTTGGAGTCAACTTGGCTGGGTGCCCACTTCTAGGGAGAGTAGCCACGGTACTAAATCGTCTCCATTTGTGGACAATTTGTCTAACTGTGGACTGGTGAATACCTAAAGTCTTTGAGATTATTTTGTAACCCCTTCCAGTCTTATGCAAATCAACAATTCTTGATTGAAGGTCTTCGGAGATCTCTTTTTTGCGAGGCATGGTTCACATCAGCAGATGCTTCTCAAACTCAAAAAGTTTGAGTGTTTTTTATAAGTCAAAGTAGCCTCTACACCTGGCTCAAATCTCATTTCATTGATTGGACTTCAGGTTTGCTAACTCCTGACTCCAGTTAGCTCTTTTTGGAGTCATTAGCCTAAGGGTTCACTTACTTTTTCCAGCAGCACTGTGAATGTTTAATGGCTGTGTTCAATAAAGACATGAAATATTATAATTGTTTGTGTGGTATTAGGTTACGCACATTGTGTTTGTCTATAGTTGTGACTTAGATGCAGATCAGATCACATTGTATGACCAATTCATGCAGAAAACTAGGAAATTTCAAAGGGTTCACATACTTTTTCTTGCNTCACATTGTATGACCAATTCATGCAGAAAACTAGGAAATTTCAAAGGGTTCACATACTTTTTCTTGCTACTGTATGTGTGTATGTGTGTCTGTGTGTGTGTGTGTGTGTATGTGTACATACATATAATTCACACACACACACATTATAGGACTTCACATTAAAACTGAAAATATTGCTTTTTAAATGATAGTGTTACTTAAGTCCTGGGTTGACAAAAAACACATAAACTTTACAAAGATCCTTTGCGTTTAGAGAAGCTGCTAAGCTATGAGGTACACTATCAGGTTTACAGGTTTGTCATTTCTGTCACAAAAAATATACTTTAAACCCACGAGGGGTGTGCTTGTAATTCAGGGGTTCTAGCATATCAATCAATTCCATACACTTGAAATGGAAGCACACAGTGAAAAAGAGTCACCTGGGATCCGATGTCATGGTACATGGAGTTGACAACATTGTCCAGCAGACTGATGTCCAGTTTCTGACTGAAGTCCAGCAGCTGCCTGGCTGTGTGATCCGCCAACATCGTCATTTCTGCTGGCATAGAGCTAACAGAGGGGAGGGGAAATAACTCGACATTTAACCACAGTAGTAGCCAGTAATATTAACAAACATATAAACAGGATACACACAGATTAATACACGCATCTAAAACCACAGTTTAAACGATTTAAGTTCACATGATATAAACATGAACAAGACCAANAAAAAAAAAAAAAAAAAACACATACACATTGTGGCATTTAATAGACAAGTTTGAGACAAGTTAACAGAAAGTTTTAATTCTATTACTTAAGTGGATAGATTTTCTTTCACATTTGAAGCAGATGATTTAACTTGTCATGAAACAAGCTAAACTTGTTTAGCCAGCATGAGACTTCAACCAAACCACATGGTGCATTTGTGACGCACCTGGAGCAAACTGCAAATACGATGGAAATACCGCCCCCGTCTGGTCAATTGAGTGCATAGAGCTGCGCTCGAGAAAACTCATTTTAGGTTCCAATGTTTTGCGCCTCATGGGGAGATTTCAGCGATAATGGAATCATTAACCCGGACGCGTCACCCTACCGGTCAACATGCGTTCCATTATAATTGGTTTGTATGACTTAGTGCCGGCTAATCAAAATAATCACAACTCTACTGCATGTTATGGATGCTAACGTTAGCCCACGCTGGTTAATAGTGACCACTTACCTGGTATTTCTTGTCGGTTCGCCAAAAATAAAGATTTGTTCGAGTTGTAGCGGAAGACAGTGAATATTGTTCCACTCTACGCTGACAAAATTGTTTAACGTTGTCTCATGGCACGCGCTTGCACTATTACTATTCTTTAGCCACAAAGCTAAGCTAACTAACTTTCCTAGTTAGCCTAGCATTAATATAAAATGCTACGTTAGCGTGAAATACTTATCAATTGTCAGTTGGCGAAGTAACAGCTGTCCACAATTTGTCAAACCCAGTAGGTTTTCTTCTTAAACAGTCTGACACGTCTTTCCTTAGCTAGCAGTGACTACAGCCGACTTTCACCAGGCTATTAGCAGTTTAGCTTGCTAATGGACAAATCAATGATGATTCAGGTCGGATGGCTAATTTAAGCTAACAGCACAGATTCACGGAGTCACAGTTTGAGCGATAATCCAGGTCATAATCACGAATGAAACAGATTCGTTTTTATTTCTGCTTCTGTTCCTATACTGTGTTGGAGAGCAGAGATGTTTTAATGCGTGCTGCTGAGCTCATGCTTCCATCCACGGACCGGTTGAAACCGGTTGAGACCGGGATAGTCATTCTCGGTGTTTCGGCCCATAGCGCGCCGCGTAAAATTTGGACTATGTACCCGCCCCTGCGGCACCTGATTGGCTGCATGAGTGCAGTCGTCACACGCTGCCATAGGCTGACTGGCGACGTCAATCTGTCTCAAAGTTCCTCCCACTACACTCTGAACGACAAGAATCAGATATTTCTTTTGGAAATAAAAATAAACTGTCGTTTTTGTATAAACGGCTTTATATACATATACTCATTTCACAGTCATTACATTGCCTACAAAATCATTTGTTGGACTTTTATATCCAAAAAGCCTTCTAGTAAGATCCATTCATTTTCTATATCTTCTCATCTTGTGCAAAGTTGCAGGGGACTGTTCACTATCCCAGGATCCACTGGGTGAGAGACAATATTTGAGGTGTACACAATATTTGAGAATACACCTGAACATGTCACCGCAGTCAGTCATTCACACTCACACTCACCACTCTACAAGCAAATAAATGTTTTCAATATGCCTAACCTGCATGATTTTGGACTATGGGAGTAAACCCAGACACAGGGAGAGCATGCAAACTCTACACAGAAAGGCCTCTGCCGGAGTTGAACACAGAACCTGCAGTAACATGAAACCATTATGTTTCTGATTGTAAGCCATAGATCCAGTGTACAGAAACACTAGTCTCTTCTTTTCCTTTCGGCTTTCCCTTCAGGGGTCACCACAGCGAATCATCTGCCTCCATCTAAC
>VXCM01007484.1:0-20811 GCA_014773175.1 Lucifuga dentata | reverse complement strand
AAAAAAAAAAAAAACAGGTATAACCAGGTATAACGTTTGTCATAGAAACGCAGCACAGCCGTTAGGGCGCTTCTAACCCTACAGGACAAGCGGCAGACGTTCCGCCTCTTTTGGCTGTGAAAGGACTTGAACTATTTTTAACTATTTGTCATTTCTGCATCATCTACCTGCTGGTGACTTTTAGTGTGTCTCCAGCAGAGAGAGAGAGGATCAGCGATGATCTTAACAGCAGCAGCCCGTGGATTCCTTTTCCTCCTCCTCTCCCTACCAGGTAATGTCAACCACATTTAACACTTTACGTCGCTTATTCAGAGAAACTTCTAGTGGTTTTCAGCGAAAAATATATTTCCAGATGATCTCTGAACCACATTTGATGTGATGAAACGTTTGAAACTACAACAGCAGTCACTTCTCTTTCTATAAAGGTGGATCTCCTTGTAGAGATTAAGGATGTTCAGATTAACCGTTTTTACTGTTCATCGCGTTTGTAGACGTCACTGTGTCCGTAAGAATTCATCACGTAAGAATTGAGATGCCACGGTTTAGGAAAAGAAAAAAAAAAAAAAACTATCTTGGTTCACCTGGAAAAAACACACCCTCTCCTCCCCTCCATTCCTATACCTGTGAGGTGGGGGAGGAGAGGAGGGGAGGAATGGGAGGACGTGAGAGACACGAGGTTTGGGACAGTTATGTTTCCTCCATCACTATCACATGCGACGTCCATCGATGATGAAGAGGCCAATCACACATTTTACTCTTTCTGCACATTTTTAATGAAGATGATCAGTATTCCATCACTCTGATGGAATACTGATCATCTTAATTAAGGCTGTCTGAGGCTGTCTGCGTCGTTCCTGCAAAGAAACGTTTAAAACGTTTTAAACGTTTACAGTTTAGAGTTTAACGTGGCTAAGTTTAAAATGGATGCTGCCTTATTTGAAAAGTTGGTTCTAATAGTAGTCATCATCTAGTTTAGAGTATGTCATTTTCTGTAATAACAAGATTATTTTATGTTATGAATAACTATTAATAAACTGTCAACATTTCATAAATGTGTGTATTTCTGTTTTGGAGATTCAAACAGAATTACTTCACGTAATAGTTTGTTTCAAACATATTTCAGGGTGGTCACGGGTCCTTAAAAAGTCTTAAATACACATTTACTAATATAAGGCCTTAAAAAGTATTAATTTATCTTAAATTCAGATTGTATAGGTCTTAATTTTTTTTTTTTTTTTTTTTTTTTGTCACGTCCAGGGTTTTTCCCTGCATAGAGAAGTGCGAGGCGGCCGCCTCCATCAAATTGTTAACATTTCCGTCTCTCTACAAAACTCTGACGGTGTCTTTATGGAAAACACTATTTTCTAACAGACGCTTCGCTCGGTGGATTTCTGTCCTTTGTACTGTAATCAGCACTGGGAAAGGCGCCATGGCCGGATTCACACGACAAGCGTTGAGCGTTGCGCTGACCTGGGCGTATGGGCTCAATTCTCTGACAAAAATTTTTTGAGGTTTTAAAGAAAATTTGTATGTGCAAAATAAATTTGTATATGCCAAAAAAAAAAAAAAAAAAAAAAAAAAAAATCTGCAAATGTGTAGAGGAGATTTGAACCTATAAAAAAGTTTTGCAAAAATGTAGAAAAGATTTGTGTTTGTAGAAATATTTTGTGTATCTGTAGAAAAAAATTGTGTTTGCAGAAACATTTTGTGTATCTGTAGAAAAGGTTTGCACTCATAAAATCGGTCTGCAAATGCGTGGAGAAGATTTTTGCTAAGCGCTCAATATTCCTACAGTTTGTGTGACACTAAAGTTACAAACACAAACTCAAAATACAAGTGTGCGGAGTTTTGACAGAACCTTTAGGCCTGACCTCAATGGGCCAATAAGAAGGCGATCTTGGACTATCCAATCATAAAATGATGTCTAACTGTCCAATCAGAGGGCTCATTGTCCACTGAAAGTTCTGCGTGCCTTCAGAGCTTGGAACAAACAGGGATGTGATGAGAGCAGACAGAGTCCATGTTCAGGTTACAGGAGGCGTTACTACTATGTAATGTTTGAGTCAAACTTTACATGAATCTTTGTGTGAAATGTCTGCAGGCTGTCTGCTCTGCCTACAGTCCAGTCACAGCCACTGGATTTTAATATTTTTTGTTTAAAGTTTTTTTTTAGTTGCTTGTCTTTCAGTCACTCCTTTATGAGCCAGTAAACATATTTGGACAAACGTGGAAATAAAAAAATGTAAATCAATAATTTAAAACTTAATAATGTCCTTAAACCAAAAGTAATTGGTGCCATCATATACTTTTCGCCATGTGAAGTTGGTCTTAAATTCCATCCTAAGAGGCATTAAAAAGCCTTTAAAAAGTCTTAAAGTTAACATGCCTGAACCTGTAGCCACCCTGTTATTATTTGATAACTGCTAATAAATAGAACAGTTCATATAGGGGCAAGTAAAAATGGACTTCGGGCAAGTAGATTTCTGACTCACTTGCCCAACTGGGCAAGTGAAAAAAAACCTTAACGTTGAACCCTGAATAACTAATCAGATTTTACTATTTCTTGAATATTATTATCATTTGGACAGGAACCCATATTATATCATAGGAAGGGAACGCTGGCACGTCCCCACTCGTCCTGTGTTGGTTTTTGTTTTGTTTTTACTGTGCAGTGTTTGCTGTATTCCAGTTAGGGAATGATGATCATTTTGCAGAATGTTTGTGAACTCTTTTCTCTGTGAGTTCTTTGCTGGACTGCCTTTCTTTTTCCTGCTGAGCTGTGCTGACTGGAACTATAGTACTGGCATTTTACTGGTTTTCTGTGTGTCACCTCCTGCTGGGATGTTCGGGTGCCTGGACGATCTCGTTTCAGCATCTTTGAGGCTGGGGNACCTCCTGCTGGGATGTTCGGGTGCCTGGACGATCTCGTTTCAGCATCTTTGAGGCTGGGGTGATTGTGATCTCGTTTGGTCCTCTGCTGACTGGCGGGTGTGAGTCCTGTTGGCTGCGTCGGGAGACACGTTGGGATCTGCTACTGCATCGGGAGACGGATGTTTTGCTCCCTGCAGTCCTCTTCAGCTAGTCTCCTTCTGCTGGGGACTTGGATCTCACCACCAAAATTCGGAGCCTTCTCTCTCACTCTCTCTCTGCTCCCAGACTCTGGAACCACATCCGTCAGCTGGACTCTTTTGCCGATTCTGAACTGCCGTCAAAACGCAGCTTTATCCACTCTGAGTCCACCTGTGTCAGTGCTGCTGTCAGGATGTTTTATGTTTTATGTCTGATTTTATTGCTGTTTATGTTCTCTGTTAAGTGACTTTGGGTATCTAGAAAAGCGCTAGAAATAGAATGTATTAGCGTTATTGTTATGTTGTTGGGCAATATGTTTCATGCAAGGGCTGTGCTAAACAATGCAAAAATTTAGTGGTCCTTGACATGATAAAGTTTGGGAACCCCTGGTGTAATGGTATCTATATTGTCATGTAGTACAGATGAAATTTAGTCTCTGCATTTAACCCATCCATAAGGAGCAGTGGGCAGCCACTGTGTGGCGCCCAGGGACCAACTCCAGTCTTAAGCCAGTTCTTTTGGTCAAGGGCACTGACAGGAGAATTATGCCTTCTCATGTTTTTGATGGTGGGGGAAACTGGAGCACCTGTAGAAAACCCACGCAGGCACGGGGAGAACATGCAAATTCCACATAGAAAGGCCCTGCCCATGATTTTCATCATGGAGTGTGCCAATCATGCTCATGCTAAAACTACAGACAATTAAAGAAAAAAAAAAAGGCATAGATTGTCTTCCATACAGCTCCATGTTGGACCAGTTAAATAAAGTTGCTTCGACAAACTTAACAGACATAGTATTCGCTGTGATGGATTGCTTATCTGAATCGTGTTTGAAGTCTTTACAAGTAGATTTTAACAATGTACTATGAACTGAAACCAATGGTGGTCTGGAAGGTAGGAAAATACTTCTAAAATTACTGCTCCAGTCATATATTTTAGGAAATGATTGTCAGTAACATAACGTGTGGGTTGTATATATTGGGCTCAAACATGTAAAATCACTGGTATTGTCCTTTAAGGTGCACTGCTCTACAGACTAACAGCCTGGTGCTCATAGAGATTAGAAAGCATGTGAACGTCTTCCTGGTAAAACCACGGTGCAGTCTGCAGACAGTCTTTGCTCAGTTCTACAGACTGAAACTTTAGTAGAAATGATCAGCAGATGTTCACATGCTTTCTACAGCTAATGTAGAGAACGTGTTTACACTTTACATTCAGACATTTGATTCTGTTTACCTGCAGTAACAGTGGAAAAACACACAAAGTCCCAAAACAACTAAATAACAGCAGCCAGTAGTAACAGCATGAAGTATGTGTTGTGATGATTGTGTTCACTGTAAATCCCAATTTGTCAACTCTACTCAAAAATTTTGTGGAAATGGCTTGCACACAAAACACCCGAGTACAGTAACAAGAAGTTTTGTGTACACTTAACACAAAGTAAATGTGTCACGACCCTTATTTGACTGCAGATATATGTTGATTCAACAAAAATTTTTTAATCATATGATTAAATAATTTGAGTCTCTCAAACGTTTAATCCTATGTCATATTAGAATAGAAAACAAGGTTTAAGCAACATTAAATTATTGTATTAGTTAACTAATACTAAAAATGAATCACTAATGACAATATCTAAAGCCTTGTGTTAAGATAAAACAGGTATTTTATGTTCCATGTAATACAACAGCTTAATTATAATATTATTACTTTTTGTTTTAATTTAACCTTTATTTATGCAGGGGTAGCTCACTGAGCATTGAATGCTCTTTTGCAGGAACGCCCTGCTCACACACCTATCAGTGTGTAAAGAGTGTAGAGGAGTGAACAAAGTGGAAACTCTTTGCTGAGTGAAAAGTCCCTCAGTTAAAGCTTATTAAAGCTTCAANGTGAACAAAGTGGAAACTCTTTGCTGAGTGAAAAGTCCCTCAGTTAAAGCTTATTAAAGCTTCAACAGGAGGGTGATATAATCAGAAACTGACAGCAGCATGCAGCAGGGAGGTCACTAAAAAGAAAAGAGACTCTCTCTGATGGTTACACACCAAAAGTAGAAAGCATTCTAATGTGACTCAAACTGCTGCAGCAACAAATAAACTTACACAAAGCTACAACATTCATAAAAAGGATTATAACAGATATTTACAACAGAAATATTTCCAACAGAACTAGAACTCACAGCATGTAACAATGCTGCAAGGCATGCTGGGAGAATCAAAGCAGAGTCGTGTGTCATTTAACTCAAAACAATTGAGTCATTAGTACTCTAAACCAGCCTAAACTCCTGCAATAGTTGACAGTACTTAAAAATTCTTGAAGATTTTAAGTTGTATTAACTTTTNAACTCCTGCAATAGTTGACAGTACTTAAAAATTCTTGAAGATTTTAAGTTGTATTAACTTTTGCAGGATTTTTGAGTATTCCTTACTCAGTTTTTTTGAGTGGTTTGTACTATTGGGATTTACAGTGTGGGACAAATTGTCAGATAGACATAAAAAAAAATGAGTAGATATTTTTACTACCATTTCTGAGTTAAAACATAACTCAGAAACCATTAAAACATATGTTAAATGAACAAATATGTATATTGTTTATTAAGCTCAAACTAATTTAGTTGTATTGGCTTTTGAAATTTAAGTTGTATGAACTCAAAAATAGAAAATTGTTGACTCAACATAAAAAAATTTATGTCAAGCTCACAAGGAATGAGCATTTATGTTAAGTGAACATAAAGTTTTTATGTTTATTTGGCAGTCTGGAACTTTTGTGTGGAGTCCACACAAAAATGTTATGTCATTGATGAACTAGGATTTACAGTGTGTGTGTGATGTGCTTTGTGTTACAGTGGTGCAGGGTCAGCATGGCTGGTCAGTGACCTACAGTTCTTCTCGGATCTGTGCCTTAGAAGGATCAGCCATGGAGATAACCAGCAGCTACGTATACCCAGCCATATTCGAAGGCCAAGAAATCAACGTGACAAACACACTTTGGTTTTCTCAAATATTGAATATCAGAGATATCTTTTACTACTTTGATCTGACAACAGATCCACAGTATACAGGTCGTGTGCACACTAGATGTGATAAGAACGTCTGTACTNTGATCTGACAACAGATCCACAGTATACAGGTCGTGTGCACACTAGATGTGATAAGAACGTCTGTACTCTGACAGTCACACACCTGAGAGTGGCTGATTCAACTGTGTACAAGTTCAGGTTCTTAACAAACCATAACAAAGGAAAATATACTGGACAACCTGGAGTCACTTTGTCTGTCACAGGTAACATTTTCATCTGTTAATTAGGGGTCCAAACATGAAGTGCTGGGAACCCTCTTGAAATTGTTCAGATTATTATTATTATTATTATTATTATTATTATCATAATTATTTATTGTTATTAATGCAGTCCCTGTTGAAAATGTGTGTGTTCGGACCGGGCTGACTTTATGGTGTGTGCTACAGCCTGCCACATAAGCTGTCGCACAGACTACTTTTAACCGGCACAGCTCAGTTTGAGAACCGCTCTTCCAAACAACAGCAGCACTCACCGTCCTTGGGTCCTGAGCAATAAACCTGCTGAATATCAACTTCGTACAGTGCCGGGTTCTGAGATGTTGGTGCCTCATACAGAGATTTCTGGCTTTATAGTTAAGATGTATCCATAATGCATGTACTCCAGGATTCGGTACGTTTGTTCAAAACATACCAAATCCAAATTTTTAATATTTTAAAATGTGGTGCCTGTTAAGTGAGGTGAAAGCCCCTGACTACAAAAAGTGGTTAACATGAGGGAATTCATCTGTAGATAATTAAGGTTTTTAATAATAATAATAATAATAATAATAATAATAATAATGGAAAAAGACCGTTAATATTGAATGACCAATGCACGCACAACTCTTTATGTAAAATGCAGTCAGTTTCTCCACTGAACTAAACTTTTTAGCATATCAAGGTCTGCAGCAGAGAGAGAGAAAGAGAGAGATCCTGCAAAGTGCGTTATCTTTCTTTCGTCATGTTTGTCTCAGTCACTGCCTGTCTGTCTCTGTCTTAGACAGACAGGCAGTTCTTTTCATTCAATTCATTTCATTACATTTGAAGCCGGCTGGTTTCGATGTGCATGTGTGCTACTATAGCACAACTACTGCGCTTATAAACAGGAAAACAAAAAATAAAGAAATATGCAATAAGCAGAAATGTCCCTTGTAAAGTTGGACAGCCTAAGTCTGGCAATATTAGACAATCTGAATCTGCACTGAGAAAAAAGTGAGTTCCTGTTAGTACCCGACGGCCAACTTCTGTGGAGCGGAGTGCCGTTGCGCCCAGAGCGTGTCCTGCTGCCGCGTATTCTTCCACGTGCGGCCTAGTTTTTACCAGCACGAACTCAAGAACCGCTCAACCAAACAACTTCACATGCAGAAAAGGCACATCGTTGGGTCTTGAGTGTTATACCTGCCAAATTTCAGCTTTTATTACAGCGCCGCATTCTCGAGATACGCATGCCACAGACAGAATTACTGGCATTATAGTAAGATTATTATTCTAATTCTCCATTAAAAGTATCTGGGCATCAGAAACCGTAAAAGCTACAGCTTCGAAACTGGGCATGTAGCTTCAAAACCTTCACCGCAACTCAGACATCAAAACCCGAACCAATCATCCTGAAGGTGGCACTAGAATAACTTCAAAATCTTGGCGTATATTGGCCTATAAGTCCTAGAATCAAAATTCTTTTTTCCTTGGATTCTTTGGATGTACACGCATCTATCCACATAGGCCACGCTCATTTCCGCCTGACTGGATTTTCCACCATTTTGAATTGTTTCCAAAGCAGTTTTTTCACTACTCCTCCTACAGCTCAATCATCACCAAAATTTGCAGGTAGCATGGTCTGGACCAAGCCGGGGCAGGGAAAAAGTACCGTTTTAGTTATTTGATATTCTTTACAGTGCTTCCCATACATAGGCAAAACTTGGGCGGCCCGCCCAGGTTGCTGAAGACCTGCCCTGCCTAGGTTTCACGGGATGACCAACCTTAAAAACAATACAATTCCGACACTGCCGTCACATACATTGGCTATACTTGGACGACCCCAAGAAAGACAAAGCAGACTGGAAAAAGCGAGAAAACAAAACTGAATGCCCAACTGTGCCACTGTCACCCGTTTCCCACTTGGTATGCCCCCCCGTCAACAACTTAAGATTTCATCTGACACCCTCTCTGGACCGGTCAACAACCCCACAACACAAGTACGTTTTCAACCTGTAGGAAACACTGCTTTATTTTGCTGCAACTGGCTGACAAAGTTGTAGGCATGGCTAATTTTACAAGTTGTGCTATAAAATGTGTGTATTTCCTGAAAGAATTAGTCTACTGTCACCACATTTGGTGGACATGTTCACTGAAAAAAATGAATCATCAGCCAACCTGATGGGGGCGCAATAACATCCACAGTAAACTTTCATCAATAACTTCTGAACTGTACATTGTAGAATCAAAGTGATTGTTTCTCTCTTTTTTCTCTGTATTTGGCCTGAGATGCATATATCCATGTAAGCCGCACCCATTTTCAACTCATAAATTTTCCATCATTTTGAGTTTTGAGCAAAACTGTTTTTTCACTCTGCTACTCCTACAATTTTGACTCGATTGACACGAAACTTTACAGATACAATGTCTGAACCAAGCCAGAAAAAACTTGCTTCTTCATTTTATGATATTTTTTTACTGTTTTGCTGCAATTGGCTGCCAAATTTGAGTGGGTGTGGCTTAGTCGACAAAAACTGTGAATGCTCATGAATGATTGAGTCTGTTGCAGGGGTGGGCCGTTAAACTTGTGGAATCTGCACAACACAACTTATGCAAAAACCAAATCATTTATCGAGTCGTCACACGTGCTTTGACCCCGCTTATTGCTGCTTGCACCTATATTTTGATTTGATAAGACTAATAATTTCCAAATGTTCATTATCTAGGAAACATTACTATGATTTTGTTTCGTTTTTTATGTAGTTGCATGTGTGCATGTGTGTATGTTAATGTTTTACTCTGAAATGACATTTATGTTCCTTCACAAATCCAGGTCTAAATGTGGTGCAACAATCCACACAGCATGGCTCTTCCTTGCTGAAGTGTCACAGCAGCTGTGCTCTCCCTGATGACCTTTCCTACGTCTGGTACAAGAATGGACAGAAATTTGCTGAAGGAATGGCTAAATTAAATGTCACTCATTCTACAGACAGCTATGCCTGTGCTATGAAAGGATATGAGGTCTACCACTCTCCTCCAGTGTGTGAGTTAATGCATCATGTTCCACAGCGCCATCTGGTGGAGCTTTTAACCTAACTCAAGAACTACACATGCAGCTCATTGTGCAAAAATTGAAACACATTGGAAGGAAAAAAAAAATTCAGCTTTCGTTAATGTTATGTTTTAGTTTCTGTATTCAGATGACTGAAGCTGAAGGCAGAGCTGTAAAACTGCCTGATAGACAAGAAAATATCTCATACCAAAACTTACTCATCATCAAAGTTTTCTGACGGTATGTTCTCGTATCTTTAAGCATCTGGTTTTTCGGCAGAGCTTCATCAATCCAGAAAATATAACAGAACAAAACAATAAAAGAACGATAACATGAAATATGTATATTTTATTAGATTCAGATAACATCCAATCCACAAAGACCATTAGATGACAATGGCTGAAAGAACAATGATTGGTTAGATGTTTGTCATGCTTAAAGAACCTTACCAGTAATTTTGCTTATTTAAATACTGCTCGCATATTTAGGTTATTGACAACCATTTTCCAAAATATAAAATTATATTTTAGTTTTCCTGTTATTTTCCCAAATCCCCTAATCTTTCAAAGTCAAATGTTCAGTGATACCCTCCACCTTAAAATTCAACGTTTTTCCTAGGGACATTCATTTTAGTTGTCTTTCGTTGTCAAAAGTCGTTTTTTCCTGGGACTATATTCCCTGGTGGAGACATACATTACTGTCTGTGTAGCTCAGTGTGGGGCCAGTTAAATTACATTACTATGACAACAAACACAATAGACTTCATGTTCGCTGTGATTGATTACATGTGTTTCAAGTCTCTACAAATTGATTTTAATAGCGTACCAGAATGAACTGAAACCAATAATCTGGAAGGAAGGAAGGAAAAACAATTCTAACATTTACCACTCTGTATAAACAGCTCCCTGCTGGGACATAATATAATGTGAAAATTACAATGCTTCACATTCTCATGTTCATTATTTGTCATTCAGTGTGTAATTTATTTGAACTGTAGTGGTCGTTAGCAGACACGGCGATATATGAGCTGCTGTCAGCTCTGCTGTGCTGCAGCATGTTGTGATTTTAGCTTCTTTTTCTCTGCATGTAAACATGTAAAGAAGAAGAATCCAGTTTCACTGAGACTTCAAATGTACACATTGTGTCTGCTATAATTTCCCTCTTTAATTTTAAATAACAGAAGAACATGGGAGGGGTAAAGGACCAGACCTGTGGATTTGCAGGTTTGAGCCCAACAAATACAACCTGCATACACATTACATTCCTGACAACCATTTTCCAAAAAATAATACTGGAGTGGTACATTTTAGAATTGTTTTTCCCACCTTCCAGATGGCCATTGGTTTCAGTTCATTCCAGTACGCTATTAAAATCAACTTGTAGAGACTTGAAACATGCTTGNGGCCATTGGTTTCAGTTCATTCCAGTACGCTATTAAAATCAACTTGTAGAGACTTGAAACATGCTTGTGATATGTAATCTATCACAACAAACACAAAGGCCCAGATTCATAAACCATAGCACATGTTTTACCGCATCGCTATGCACAAATATCACGGCGCAACCATGTTTGCTCATTCATAAATGCCTGTTACCGACATATTTTAGCGTTTCCACTGAAGGAGGCATTATTGTGATATCCCCTTATTTGCGTGTTGCGGTAGCTATTCATAAAACAAACCCACACGCAAAAAATAAGACCTGCTTCAGTCCAGTGGTGAATTTCAGCTGTATGAAGTCTGGGCGATGTTTAAAACTATTTGCCTCATGTGTTAGTGATCAATAACTTTGATAGATAAAGCCACTCAGCTGATCAGTCAGTTTTTAAATGGTGAGTTTTGATCTGAATCTGAGACACATTCAGGCGCGATCTGTTCATTCACATCACCTGCTCCGGTGCGCGTCTTTGAGTTTCTCAAAGAAACTCAAGAAACGCACCACCACCCCACCCCACCCCCACGAGCAGCGCGATTGTACTAGGAGGTTAAAATACACGTTAAAATAACGTGTATTTAAAAACACGTTATTTGAAAACGAGGCTCTCTAAAGCAGAATACGTTTCTTTTGCTGATTTGTGGCTTTAAAGCCAGATAAATCAGGATAACTGGTGGCTGATAAATATGCAGCAGCTCATTAACATGCTGATCTTCATTGACACACACAACACAACAACGTTGCCTTCAGGTGACAACGATACGATGATTATTGTAGGAGAAGTTTTATGAATAAGCCTCAATCACCGCAGCGCACATTAAGGCAACGTAATACTCCATATCGCCATTTTTTATGAATCTGGGCCAAAGTCTGTTAAATTTTTTGTCAAAGTAACTTTATTTAACTGGTCCAACACAAAATTGCACAGAAGCCAACGTATATCTCCACCAGGTAATATAGTCCCAGGAAAAAACGGCCTCAATAAAGAAATTTTAAAAAATTGTCCCTTCTTCATTCAGATGTAATGTTACTGGAACAACTGCAGCTTGATAAATCTATGATTCTGTTTTTCTGGTATGAAATAACCAGTTTTTACAGACAGCTTCGTCCTGCTGAAGCCCCACAGACACCTAACTGCTCCCCTTCACAGACACAATATACATTCTACCCCCATTCTTCCAGGGTCGCATATGCAACCACCCAGGAACCCCTCAGGACTTCCTGCTGTGATTTTCTCCCCATTTAGTCATATAAAGCCTGCAAAACAGATACTAAAGACAATGAACAGAAATTTAAATTTCTCTAATTCCTGGACGCCATGGTAACGAAAGTTATCACCTTAGAGAGACTTGGTAACACTTTGATCTTTAAAGCTCCTCTGCAATAAAAGAAAAGAACATACAGCCACTCTTATCTGCATTTGAGTATCTCACAAGCCCCTTTCTCCAAATGGTCACTTCAGTGGCTCCAAACTGTCTGAGCAAAGGTCCTCACAGAATTAAGGACATTGCACTACACCATCAAATAAGACTCTTAATTCAGAATCTATTTAGAAAACAAGAAGATATCTGAAGTTACAAAATGTTTAGAATCATAAAATAAATTGCCATACCTCTCTCTCAGCTCTCTCTCTCTCTCTCTCTCTCTCTCTCTCTCTCTCTCTCTCTCTCGAGTGCATTAAACTATGTAAATATTGAAATTCATTTTCATTTACTACATGTTTTTGTTGTATTCGTATTTGTATTTATTTAGTTAAAGGATTCAGTTTTATATGTGTTACATTTCTCCAACATACTTCTTAAATCACAGAACATCACATTGTTATTTTATGATCCTTTAAGGTCACACAAAATCTGTTTTAATCTACAACAGTCTAAGCTTTTGTTTTATCTCTGTAATGTTTAGAATACTTACATTAATGTAAAAATAGATTTAGTTAAGTAAAGATCATCAGATTTCAAAATAGAGTGTTTTAGATGTTTAGATTTTGTGATAAATTCCTATTAGACAACAAAAGAGCTGATTTATTTGTGTAACATGGTTTTATTTGTGCTAGCATGTCATACTGTGAGTTTACTATGTGAAAATTCTATGTATCATGCTTTGACAATGGGAAATGAGTGGACTTAGTATAAGTTATGTTTCTGTAATATCACAGAGATTAAGCTGCGTCGAGCTGCTTGCCTGCCTTCATGACATCATCAGGAAAAGCTCCTATAAGAACAAAGCATTTCTACAACATGCAAAGGGCTCTCTTGTTTAAAAAAGAAAAGCCACTCCACCATTGCTCTCTCTCTTTTCACCCCGGGACCTCTTGGTTCCGGCGTCTCTTTTCACTTCAGACACCTCTCTTGCTTCTTTTTCCGGGACCGCTCCAGGACCTCTCTTTGGTCTCACCGCTTTTGTCCCTCTCCAAGCCGCGTGGCAGCTTCTCGTCTCGTCTCATCTCGTCTCGTTTCTTCACCATGCTGCTAAAACTCCAGTTAGTGGTTCTTTATTTTAAAGTAATCGCAAGTAACTTTATTAGCTGCTCTAAGAAGTTTTTGCCTGAATCAGCAATAGATGTTATCACAACCTCCGCGTGATTTCATTCAAGCTATTCAGTCCTAGCTATGGTTTGTTCTCCAAGTTAGCTGCTCTGCCACGTGCCATCGGCTCCACTGACCACATTGGGATTCAACTCCAACACTACAACTCGGTTCGACCTAAAGTCCAGCTCCCAGCTCCAGCTGTTCGTCGAGAAGTGCGCTGATCCAGCTCCAAAGGAAGACTCGTTTGTCCGGACCCGTGGCCTGCCCGCCGTGGATCCAGACACTGTATCCGAAGGACTGCCTGCGCACATCACGTGGTGATCCCACCTAGACGTGATTTGACAAAAATAACAGAAAAACTAAAACATGGTTTTATGTTTTGGAAATTGGTTTGTAGTAATATACTGCAAACCAATGCAAATGCTGGTAGTATTTATCAGTTTTTAAACATGCAAAATTGCTGGTATGGTCCTTATTTGGGAAACATGGGACACACACAAACATACACTGTGAAAGATTAATCTTTCTCTTAAGTTTAATATGTTTAATTATTTCAATATAATACTATATTTAATATATTAAAATCTATTTTCATGTCTCAGGTGTCAAAGATGTTGATCCTACAAACTGCACCAGGGTGGTTTACGGCAGACGACTCATCTGTGCCCCCAGAGGCTCAACAGTGAACATTTCTTGTGTGCACTACAACTCTGATCTTGTATCAAAATTCTGGTTCAGTCCTGGATGTAATCATGTGTGGCAGGATCCCTCACAGCCTGAGGACCTCAACAAAGATTCCCAGTATGCAGGTCGTGTTGACGTGTTTGAAGCAGAGCACGGTCATTCAACTCTGAGAATCAGTCAGCTGACAGAGAGAGATTCAGCAGAATATCGCTTCAAATTCAACACATCAGGCTTTGAATGGAGGAGTGAATTACCTGGTACAACTCTGACTGTTACAGGTACTGATGGACACAAACTGATAAAGTTTATACAACAGCATCATTAATATAACACAAACTGATTAAAAGTGAATGCAGAGAATAATTAATGTAGAAGAGTTCATAATGATATGATCATGAGATAAATGTTCACATTGACATTCAGATGTAAATTCTAAGGCTTATAAATTGTGACGGCTGAACACCTGAGTGTGCCGCATGGCTTTCACTGCACAGCCATTTATACACACACACACACACACTGGTAGAGTCAGCTACATCACGATTAGCCCAAGCAGACGTGGCTGTGTGGCTGAGAAATCAATTTCACAGCTGCTCATTGCTTGGGAGGAGTAGGGTTCATATAAATTGTAGGTGCAGAAGAATTAGAGGTTAGGACAGGAAATGGTGCTTCTTATAACTCAGGACAACAGTTAAATGACGGCACAGCCTGATGTCCACCGCTGTGTCTGAGACAGATGAAGACGCCATTTAACATCAGTTCTGGCTTCCACAGGAATGCTAACCCATTTGGTTGCACAATTTTGTGCTGTGATATGGTTTTCCACATTTTGAGGATGCGTGTGTGTGTGTGTCTGTCTGTCTGTCTGTGTGAGACCAATAATATTTCTGTTCCAGCTCTTCAGGTGGAGGTCAGAATGTTATCAGTCCAAGACTTCACTGTCACATCAGAGCTGAATTGTCTCAGCAGTTGTCCTCCACCTGCTTATATTATCTACGTCTGGTATAAGAATGGACAGAAAATGCAGATACACACTATTGCCTATACAGACAACTTTTCTCCTGAAGACAGGATGACCTGTGCTCTTAAAGGATTTGAGGAGTACCACTCTGCTGCAGTGTGTGAGTTTACTGTGTTATTATCATCATGTTATCTGGTGGAAACTTTAATCAGGTAAAAGAGGCAGCATGTGGTTTGTGACATGTTTGGTCTCAGTGAAAATTAACCTCCATCAACCATGTTGTGTCTAATATTTGCTTCTTGACTTTTAATATAAGATAAGATAAGATAAACCTTTATTTATCTAGAGGGAAATTATTGTGCCAAGGTTGCTCAGTAGTACAAATTACATAAGGTGCAATAAAACAAAGTGAAGTACTGTAAATGCAAAAATACAAAAAATGCAAATTCAACTTACAAAAAAATTATATACACTAAAAAACTAAAATTACTACAAACTACTAAAACTAAAAACTACTGTATATACAAATACAAATAGATATACAAATATACAGACACCCAAAGATGGGGTAAGATAAGGTGCATATCTGAGTACATTGTACAATGTCTAAATTATTGCACAGTAGTGTATAAAAGTGTGTAAAAATTATTGCACAAATTATTGTAAATTATTGCATATTACAGATGAATATACAGTATAATGAAGAATATATGGTAAAAAAATATGAATGAATGAAATAAGGGAGGAAGTGAGTGACAGCCTTATGTATGTATGACAGACCATGACAGAGTCAGAGTTCAGTGGACTTTCCTGCAGAAGGAGGAGGAGGAGTTATACAGTTTGATGGCCACAGGGAGGAAGGATCTCCTGTGGTGTTCAGTCTTTGTTGGTACGATGTTCTTCACAGAAATTAATGTAGCCAGAAATGCACTCTTTAAGTCCATCAATGTCCTCCCCATACTCACTGCACAGGATGTCCCAGTCCGTATACTCAAAGCAGTCTTGCAGAGCCTCAATGGTCTCCTTGTCAATGGTCTCCCTGTCAGGTCCTGAGACCCTTGCCATGAAAAAATATATCCAGGAAGCCTTAGCAGCAGGAACCATCAGGCCTTCCTCTTCTCCATCTGGAGCTGGTTTTTTCTTTGTGGAAAAGGACAAGTCACTTTGCCCCTGTATTGATTATTGTGGACTGAATAACATTACTGTTAAGAACCAGTATCCTCTCCCCTTCCTCTCTTCACCTTTTGAGCCCCTGCAAGGTGCAACCATTTTCTCAAAACTGGACCTCCGCAACGCTTACCATCTTGTCTGGATAAGAGAGGGGGATGAATGGAAGACTGCCTTTAACACACCCAGTGGCCATTATGAATATCTAGTCATGCCTTTTGGTCTCACCAACGCACTTGCAGTTTTCTAAGCTTTAATTAATGATGTGCTCAGGGACATCCTAAATAGATTTGTTTGTGTATCTGGATGACATTCTCATCTTCTCCAAGGCCAAGGAGGAGCACATCATCCATGTCCGGCAGGTGTTGACTCAGCTCCTGGAGAATCAGCTCTATGTTAAGGCTGAGAAATATCAATTCCACGTGGACACCATTTCCTTCCTAGGGTTTGTGATTTCTCCAGGCAGCATCAAAATGGACCCGGCTAAGATCAAAGCTGTAGTGGACTGCCCAGCACCTGCTTCCCAGAAGGAACTCCAGAGATTTCTGGGGTTTGCCAACTTCTATAGATGCTTCATCCAGAACTATAGCTCCCTTGCAGCTCCTCTCCACACTCTCACTTCACGTTCCACCCCATTTTTGTGGAACACTCAGGCAAATAAGGTGTTCCAAGATCTCAAGAAACGTTTTTCATCTGCACCCATCCTCACAACCTGATCCTAGCTGTCAGTTTACTGTGGAGCTCTGGAGGTGTGGCAGCACTGGTTAGAGGGGGTGGAGCAACCTTTTCTTGTATGGACTGATCACAAGAACTTGGAGTATATTCGCACAGTTAAGAGACTTAACTCCAGGCAGGCCAGGTGGTCTCTTTTCTTTAACCACTTCCAGTTCACTCTGTATTATCAGCCTGGCTCTCACAACACCAAGCCCGATGCTCTGTCTCGCCTTTTCTGCTGGGAATCCTCTTCAGCTGAACCTCTTAACATCCTACCGGAGGCCTGCTTGATCGGTGCAGTAACCTGGAAGATAGAGGAAGAGGTGGCATCTCATCATCAGACTCCTCCTCCTTCCACTTGTCCAGAGAATTGCTTCTTTGCCCCTGAGAATCTCCACTCTCGAGTCCACACTTGTGGACTCAAGGAGACTGCCCATATTATGTTTAATTAGGTCTTTCGTCTTCATGGTCTTGCCGGTAGATGTGGTCTCTGATAGGGGTCCTCAGTTCACATCTCGGTTTTGGAACTCCTTTTGCCAGCTCCTGGGGGCCACCATCAGTCTCTCCTCTGGGTTTCACCCTCAGTCAAATGGTCAGACAGAGCAGAAGAATCAAGAGATAGAAACTGCTCTTCACTGTATAGCATCCCAGAATCCATCCTCATGGGCTCAGCAACTTATCTGGGTTGAATATGCTCATAATTCTCTTCCATCTTCCTCCACTGTCCTCTCTCCATTTCAGTGTTCACTCAGGTACCAGCCACCTCTTTTCCCTGTTCTGGAGGTTGAAGTTGGGGTTCCATCCATCCAGGCATTCATCCACAGGTGCAGGCACACATGGAAACGGGCCTGAGCTGTGATCCTCAAGTCCTCTCCGCATTATCAATGACAAGCCAACTGTTGCAGGGTGCTTGCTTCTCATTATGTTTCCAGACAGAAGGTGTGGCTCTCCACTAAGGACTTACCGCTGAGGGTGGAGTGTCGCAAGCTGGCTCGCACTTTATGGGGCCTTTTCTGATTTCTAAGATCATTAACCCAGCTGCTGTCAGACTTTGTCTCCCCAGTTCTATGCAAGTTCATCCCAGCTTTCATGTTTCCAGACTTAAACCTGTCCAGGAGAGCCCACTTGTTCCTGTCTCCAGACCCCCTCCTTGTCATTGTCTCACTGATGGTGAGCCAGCATACATGGTCAGATGGCTTCTGCGTTGCTGTTAACAGGGTAGGAGTTTGCAATATCTGGTTGATTGGGAGGGATATGGTCCTGAGAAGAGGTCCTGGATCCCCTCTCTTGGATCCCGACCTCATCAGGGACTTTCATCGGCACCATCCAGACTAGCCTGTTTATGTACAGGATCTGTTCTGCCTGTTTATGGACTCTGACTTTGCCTATCCCTTCTTGGATTTGTTTGCCTGATTACCTGCTTATTGCATTTGATGATCGCCTGTTTTTTTGGACTCCGCTTTTGTCTGCTGCCTGTGGATTATACCTCTGCATACAGAATGAACTCTTTTAGTCACCTTACCTGTGAGTCGGTCTCCACTTCTGGTTCTCACTATTCTGCCTTGATAATTCCTTTTCGGAATCTCAAATGGCATCACCGATGTCGTGGTATGCCGTTTTAACATTTATTAAAAGGGAAGGATACACATTAAAGATATCCGTAATTCAGTTTTGACTGGTCAAAATTTGAATTTAAGATATTTGTAATTACATTCTGCCTAGTCAGAATGCCCCATTCACTTGTATGGAGAATCTATTTGAGATATCTACAATTCAATTTTGCCTACACGAAATGTGAATTCCAGATATCTTCAATTAAATTACGACTAGTTGAAATTCTAATTCAAGATTTCTTCAATGCAGTTGTGATTAGTCATAATTCCAGTTAAACATATCTTTAATTCCTCGTGATTTAAAATATCTTTAATGTCTTTTTTGGATATCCATAATTAAGATATTTAAGATATTACTAGGCAAAATGTAATTGTAGATATCTGAAACAGGAATTGTGACTAGTTGAACTACAATTTCAGACATCTTGAATGTGAATTAGTACTAGTCACAATTGCTTTTAAAATATCTGTAAAGGAATTACGGATATCTCGAAAAGGACTGTTTGGGGCGCCGTTTTATCATTTAAAAGCTTGAATGACTCTGTAATTACATTTAAGGCATTTCAAATGCGTTTTTATGAGCCAGAATTATATTTTGCCAAGTCAGAATGTTAATTTGAGATATCTGCAATTACAGTCTGACTAGTAATAATAGTAAGTCTCCTTCCAGCCCTGCAACCGTGATATCTCCTCCTCAGTTCATTGGGTAGTTTGTGTGTTACACCGGCCACAGCAAAGGGTCGCAGACTCAGCAGCTGGTCCCTCGAGTAAACAATGGAGCCATCAGCAATGTTTGCGACCTCCGATGAATGGAATGAAAAAAGTATTCCAACGACGAGCAAAACAAAGAAAACGTTATCTGGCCATATCCTCAGGCTCAGAAGAAACAGAACACCATGACAAAATAAAAAATAAACCAGAAAAGAATAAATAAAGTAGAATAAAGCACAAAAACACACACAGGATGGAAGAGCAACATTGACAGGAAGTCATCCGAGACGACACCGAAAGTAGAGTCATTTAGAGTCATTTATTCTACATTTGCACTCCATCACCAAAATTATTTTATGATCAAAAGTGGTTCATTCTTAAATCTACTTTTAAAACTTTTATATACAGCCACCAAACAGCTGTGAACTATAAACCGTTTAAATATGCAGCACTAGTGTTATATATATTAAAACATGTTAACATACAGTCTGTTCATGTTATCTCCTTCAGATGGTCCAATGGTTCCCTTCGTGTCAGTGGATCCCTCTGGTGAAATCCTGGAGGGCAGTTCAGTGACTCTGAGCTGTAGCAGTGATGCTAACCCAGCAGCTACTTACACCTGGCACAAGGATGAAAATCCAGTCAATATTCTAAGTTACAATTCACAGCTTGTCTTCGATTCCACCAAGTCAACTGACTCTGGAAAGTATTACTGTGTAGCTTGGAGCCAGCTGGGAAGGAGGACGTCTCAATATATCTCTGTTAATGTGGAATGTGAGTCAAACATGATGTCCATAATGGCAACAGCCTTAATCTGTCTTTTTTTTTTATCACAGTTGATGAACCACAGAAAAGTTATGTTGAGCTTTTGTGATTTTTTTTAATGTATGTATGTATGTATGTATGTATGTATGTATGTATGTATGTGTGTATGTATGTCTTATGTATGTATTTTTAAGTATGCATCATTTTAGCGGTTGTGCCTTGCATTCTGCAAGCACACAGGAGTATTAGAATTCTACATTACATCTCTGTTTCCAAAATACGTCATCTCTTTTGGTTCACTGTTTAATCAGAACTCAGCTTTATACAAGCTATAAATGAATACACTGTATTAATCATAATATAATGTATACAGTATTATGAATGAAATTAACTATTCTTATTGTCCTCTAGATGGTCCAAAGCTTCCCTCAGTGTCAGTGGACCCCACTGGTGAAATCATGGAGGGCAGTTCAGTGACTCTGAGCTGTAGCAGTGATGCTAACCCAGCAGCTACTTACACCTGGTACAAGAAGGATGGAAATCCAGAACTTAATCCTCTGAGTAAAGATTCACAGCTCATCTTCAGTTCCATCAAGTCGACTGATTCTGGAGAGTTTTACTGTACATCTGAGAACAAGCTGGGGAAGAAGACGTCTGAATATGTCTCTGTTAATGTGGAATGTGAGTCAAACATCATGTATTAATGGCAACAAACAGCCTTAATTTGTCTTCTTTATCACAGTTAATGAACCACAGAAAAGTTGTGCTGAGCTTTCATGTTTTAGATGTTTTTAAACTCTGCAGTCTGTTGTTGAAGTTCACTGATGGCACCATCAGATTAAATCCATCAGACTTTCAGCAA